>JANSTR010121302.1:0-11948 GCA_025434805.1 Antipathozoanthus remengesaui | reverse complement strand
CACCTCAGCAAGTCCTTTGGGACGTTCCTGTGTTTTTCCAAACAATGCCTTGCAACAGAAGAGCTCTTTTGTCTGTGCCCCTCTGCGCGAATGAAAATGCCCTTTCGTATAGCCAACATAACCCGCATCACACAGGTCACATATGAATATATAGACGACACACTGTTGGCTTGCAGGTGTGCAATACGACAGAAAGCAAGAAAATGGTAGACGTGGGTATTGATAAGTTCATAATGCACCTAGAAAACATTCTGTAGTTACTCTCAGTTTCTCCGACATTTGGTAATTAAAAGCGTATCGATGAATGCTTCCTGGCATTCCTCCATGCCGTGCCAAGCGTTCCCGAAAAAGATAAAAAGTTTGATTTGGATAAACAAAAAATTAAAAGGTTTGGCACTCTAAAGTAAAAAGTTCAATTTCGACAATTGTAAAAAATGCAAAAAGTTTGGTTCTCTAAAGCAAAAAAGTGAAAAAGCTAAATTT
Organism: Antipathozoanthus remengesaui; assembly: GCA_025434805.1. Classification (NCBI taxonomy): domain Eukaryota; kingdom Metazoa; phylum Cnidaria; class Anthozoa; order Zoantharia; family Parazoanthidae; genus Antipathozoanthus; species Antipathozoanthus remengesaui. The sequence goes on along the minus strand of JANSTR010121302.1, from coordinate 11,465 downwards.
CAACAGGTGAAAAAAATGGCAAAGTTTGGCTCCCTAAAGTAAAAAAATGAAAAACTGAATGTCCCCGCAAGGCTTCCGCAATTTCTGGTGTCCAAATTCGGTTTTGCACTTTTGTACTGTAGAGCTCTAACATTAGTAGCAGGTTAGAGATGAGCCAAATGCGGTGTTGTTCTGATCAAAGTGCTTGCTTCTGGCTGCGACACATGCCAGAGTGAATCGTTCAAAATTATTCTATTCAGTGGTACATCTTGGATGCTGCAAAGATGCTTGTCACTTGCAAAAGATTTTATTGATTCGTTAAAAGATAAAACCATGTCTTTTGCCAAAAATATTTATTTAATAAACTCTCCCGTGGGTTTTTTAGGCTTATTTACATGCATGGTTTTAAAAATATAATAAATATATATATAATCTAAGTTGTAATTAATCTAAGAAAAATACTAATCTAACCTAAAATGAATATATACATTAATCTATTAAAACTCAGTTACTATTAAAAACGTTGGATAAAAAATACTTCCTTAAACAATATATGCATGCTTTACAAAGGACACGTAGAACATGACTAAAATACCGGATATCAAAATTACAATTAACTAATTAGAATTGTCGACACTTAACTTCTCTTCGTTAGAACTGAACACAAGCATGTTCTGGCTGCAAAACAAAGTATTTTGAAAGGACTGAACATCGTGTATGTTAGCATTTTTCTGACGTATCCCTTTACGGCACACATCGCACTCTCCTGCGTACGGGCAAGACACCACCTATCAGTGAACATTTACCCCAGCTACTTTCTATTTTATAATCGCAAATCTTTTGCTGATTTATTTCCTGTCAGTCATTGCCACCTGGTCAATGCTAACAAAGAAAATAAAAATAACGAGGGGAGTTTAGCACTTGAGCGTTGTGAATGCGCGTTGCCGATTCTAAATCAGGTAAATGTTTTGATATTTGGCAATATTTTACGATCTCCGTTTTATCGACACTCACTATAAGCCCACTTGCAGAATGAACTCTTGCGCCAGTTGGCATCGATTTCATTTTATAACCACAAATCCGGCTTTCTGATTTGTTTGTTTTGTGCCATTCATCGTCACCGACTCAACTCAAACAATTTCGAGCATACAAAGGAAGCTTTTGTAGTTAAGCACAAATTGTAGCCATAGTGGTCTCTTGTTTGCTGAAATGTTCTGATATGAATTAGAAAGTTTTGAAGTAGTAATTCTTTGGGAAATGCTGTAGCTAACCTGCTTCACTTAGTTTCTTATTGACTTGATCGATGATCTAACACAAGTAGATTAACTAAGAAAAGTCGAGTCTAACTCTCTGTAAGCCTTTCAGATATCAAATATCGATTGGCCTCAAAGCAAATACATCCTGAAGAATGCGCAGCGCTCACGTTTTCCCCGGTAGCGAAAGCTAGTGGCCAAAGATGTATATCTCAGTGTAAGTTCTTGCCTCCTAAACCATTTTTGGAATACTTGGTTCCTCAAAACAGCAGCGCTGCAGATTCTTGGGTGCCTTCCCAGAAGTCTTAGACATAATCAAACAACAACAACATTAGTTATTCACAGCTCTGCCAAATAAATTTATGACGAACTTAAAGCACTTTCTAAGATATCAGCCGAGATATCACGATTAAATCCCTAGCTGTCACTCGGACCCCAGGCCACGAGTTTCGCATTGTTTGATATTTTCACACAGGTCTCCCTCTATGATACAAAGACCCCATTTATACTAATGTCCCTCAAGCTATCTCGGAGTACTCCCGAATCACTCGAGTCATCTAAAATTTGTAGTGTGAACGCACATGAATCTCGGGAGTACTCCGGGAGTACTCCAAGTTATTCACTCGCGAAAGGTAATCTCGGAGTACTCCCGGAGTACTCCCGATTCACTCAACTTGTAGCGTAAACGGCAATTTACCTCAGATTACTCCAATTGTCGTGACAAAAGCCATAAGTTGTAGTACCTTTCAAACGTTCCAGATATTATTTCTCGAGAAATATCTTCCATCAAAGGGGTTCGACTTCGAATTAAAAACAACTAGCGAACGCACAATTAAAAAGATTTAGACGTAGCCGCGCGTTCATTTTGGATAATTTTCCCGCTTATTTGTCAGAAAGGCGGAAAAAAAACAGGCGCGTACGACAATCTGAGTTGCAACATCGATAAGATAACTCGAGTGCACTGAGTGTGAACGCAATAGCGGAGAAGTCGAGTGATCTCGAACAACTCAAATTATGCTAGTGTGAATGCAATTTAGCGAATGATCTGAATACTCCGGGAGTACTCCGAGATAGCTCGTGCTAGTGTAAATGGGGTCTAATATTAATTAGTAGAAATCTAGTCACTGTCTAATGCAAATGCTTCAATTTGATTGGCTTTCATACTCATGGTCTATCATGCAATAGACCCCCCTCCGTGAGACATTCTCGTCTTACATCCAAAATGGAGTCGGTTTTCCACTGGTTGGTTTCTCTTATCCAAAGCGGTTCCAAGACAAATCGAAAACTGTCACATAATATGGTGTGAACAATGTTTAACTTGAATAATATAATTAACCTTTGATTAATTTGACTTTAATTTGTTTTGCTCGTGAGCGCGAGTCTCCTGTACGCACGAAAAACAACACAAACTGAAACTCAATAGACTTTTTTACACAAGTTTTAAGTGTACAGTTTCATAGAATGGTTTGTTTCATGTCTGGAGATTTCTACTAAAACGATTAGAATATTCGCTCTCAATTTCTATCCGGCCTCATGAACTATCAGCCGATAGAAATTGCGAGCTCATATTCTAATTGTTTAACAGGAAAAAACTGAAGGTTTAGTAAAAGAGAAAGTAATGAGTCATAGAAATTGTTTTTATACAGTGGGTATAAGTTTTTATTGCTACTGTCGACTATTTGCCGACTCCATAATTTTGTGCCGTAATGTAACAAAATAAAGCCCTCCGCCATTCCTCAGCCTCTGGTGTGGTCTTGGAATGTTCTTAAATTTTCGCCGATTTCAGCCTGAATGTCTTATAAAAAAGGTTCTTATATGCGAAAAAGGGTGTATTCATATCCATATCAAAATGTTGTACAACAATACTGCGCAAACTAAGCAAACAGAAGAACCAAATCTCGAATGTTGCTGCAGGTAAATGATTTAACACGCACAAAGAAGTCGCCGTATATTTAGTAAATGTGAACCAAATCATAAAGTCACCTTTTATTATCATAAACGTATATTTAATACAATTTTAAATGTTTTTCTTCCACATATTTGGTCTCGAAATTAAATGAATATTGGTGTTGTTTCTTTATTTGATTATCGAAATCTTCCTATATACAAAAGAATTCTTTTAAACATAAGATAAGTCACGACTTTCCCAAGAAAGCGTTGCTTGGATATCACATCACAAAACTGGCGCAATATATAAACGTTATACGAAAATCAATGCGTTAAGTGGTAATCAAAACTGACATTAATCTGATGAATATATAGCACAAACACCGGTTCATGGCTTCAAGTAAGCACAATGCATGACTGATGTAAACGAGTCAATATAGATTTGCACAGCGCTAAATCTATCTAAATTTGAGTGATTTAACACAATTTGCCTTGAAGGAATATAATTCAGCCAAGCTTATATCGGCCTTAACTACCTCTAATACAAATTGAGAATAACTTATGAAAGAAAAGAAGTCGCCGGACAAACAAAAAGAATGTCTGGGCTGTTGGAATGAAAATTAGGTCAATAGTCGAGTTATTCTTCTCAATAATTATTCCCGTTCTCGAAAAGCGACGAATATACTTAAGCTAACAAAATAAAGCTGACTTTCAGCTCCCAAAGGACACATCAAATAAAAAGATTAATCTCGTGGCTTAATTAATACATAAACAGCCTCAAACAATCTTCTAATCTTCAATCAACTGGACCGACATTTCACCTTAAATGTCAAGAAACAAGGTGTTCAATAGTTCATACAATACTGACTTGATATCTTCGCACTTTTTGAACCTTCGAAGGATCAGTTTTCAACCGCATTTGGGCGGTTTTTGCCCAACTCTGCCGACCTTAGAAACCGGAAAACATACGACTTGACAACGACTGTTTAGCATAAATTTTGCATGATTGGCGTCTTTAAAAGCTCGTTTCCTTGTACGTTTTTATGTTTAAAACCAATATTTGTCTGTCGAACGACGCGAATACAGACCTGTTAAACAACAGCGAGGCTTTTGCTTTGGCCAACATTAAGAACGAAATGCTCTTTCTCTAAACTAGCCCTTTAGTCTATAAAACATTTGGCACGGTAACCTATACATAGCGGATTGTTTATCATTTTTAATGCAAATGTTTTGAATGGCATTCAAAAGCTTTTTGGGAACACTTGTACAGTATATAGTTTCCTTTTAGTGTCATGAATTTATTTACCCGCGCCAGTGTCGATTTTCAGTTATTTTTGTAATATATGCTTTTATATATATATATATGCATTTTATTTTTCGTATTCGTACAGTCAGAACGATTCAAATTTGCGAGGTATTAGTTTATTAGTATTACGTACGTATCAACAAACAGATGAAACGATTATGGTTTGAATTTGTAGACGACAATGATTCTTTTTTTCAAAATGATAATGAGGTTTCTATCAGAAAGAAGCAATTATCAGTTAGTTTTTTATACAAAAAAGCAATTTTCACTGTCTACTGAGACAAAACACCTTAACAACCACTCGAAGAACTCTCATTGTGAAGACGTTTCTGCTGTCGAGGCGCTTTTTATTCGATTAGTTTAGAGATCGTGTTTGGCAGAGGACAGATAGCAAACATATATTTGAAGAATGTTTCCTCCAACTGAGATGATTAAAGATTTTCTATCTAAAAAATTTAGTGTTTACAAGAGTGGCAAGAGTATACACACTCAGTATGATGTTTGACTTTATAAATTTATATGATAATGAAATTGGATGGTAAAGTGGAAATTGAAAAACCACCTGCGTGCACAATTGGACCGATGGCCGCATGCCATTAAGGCTGAAATTCGTTCCTCGTCCAAAACTTCATCACGGAAATAACTCGTTTAGTTCACCGTTTAGAGAAAAGTCTGATATTTCTCGAAATGAAAACAACTGCACGGTTTCATTTAAATGATAATTACAAGACCTGCTTCCCACTGTGCAAGAATGGCTTGTTTTGAAAAGAATTTTAAAATAATTCAATATTGCAGGAGCTCAATCTCAAAGCCTAATAATAAATAGCGCAACATAAAAATAATATTATATAGACAAAGAATTTTAGACCGATGGCATAAAATATTGATGACCTGGATCAAAATCCGAAAACACTGTGCTGTTTTCTTGACAATGAGCATCGCTTTTTGTTTTTTTAGCACAAATATATTAAGAAATCGTATGAAAGTTACTGAATGAAACGCGGTTGAGAGTTCTGAAAAATTCTTCTGTTTCTACAACAGACAAAACACGTGGAACCAGTCCTTCTAGCGGAAGTTGGGATATTGAGAGCGGAAGTAAAAAGCAACCAATCAGCTTGGTTTCTATACCGTTGCTAACAGCCCGAAGCTCAATCAAACTCTTAGCCGACGAGTTGCCATACAGCGTTGCTAGGAGACCAGGACGCTGCCGGATATAAAGAACTTTGCAGCGACACAAAACAGAATTCTTCCACACTCCGAAAAGAAGGAGAGCCCTGCCATCAGGAGCTGTATTTCTCAAGCAAGAATTTTAGTTTGAGTTCAGTTTTCAAAGAGGAAAAGATGACACAAGCTTTTGTCGAAACTGCGCGCTTCCTGTCGTCGACGACATTCGATCCTCCTCCATATTTGAGACCAACCGGCGGCCCATATGAAACGACTTATACTGCTTCGTATCAGGGCCAAAGACCAGCGACGTCGCCATATACAGGGACATATAGCACTTATGCCAACGGCATGGTCAGGCCAATGTCGAGATCCTTTGAGTTTCCGTCCAAGCTTCTAAGCGGCTCCTCAACCGGGCTGGAACATTTGCCTTACACAGCCATCACCCAGCGTTCCATCCACAAGTATAGCCCATCTCAATGGCGTTCATCAAACGTGTTCAATGTTTCCTCTGGCGAGAAAGAAAGAGCTACAGCTGAAAGACTCAGAGACGAATGTTCTCGGCTTCGTACGGAGACTGCCCTTCAAACTCACCGCACACAGATGGATGTCAACAATAAACTAGAGCGCCGTCTCTATGATGTCAACTATTGGCGAACAGAGCTCGAAAAACAGCATGCTGAAACTGTGAACGAAATAAAAGCCCTGCAAGCTTTCATCGGACGTCTGGAGAAAGCTCTGGCTGCGACAGAAAAGCCTTTAAATGTTTCCAAGCAGAATTTGAACTTGAGGGAAAGGCGAGTGAAAATCGATTTAGTGCATGACAACGTGGAAACACATCTATCAAAGGTAAAATTTTCCCTAGTTATCAATTACTTTATTGTTTTTCGAGGGTTACCTCTTTAACTTTAAATTAGTTTCCGTAACAAAAATTTCCCCGAACTAACACGATATATTTTGCGCTAACTGTCAACTAAGTATGTTTCCAGGTGTCCGTGTAGTGACACGTAATTTACCTCACTTTTTAAATATAATTGATCGCATGCTTCACTTAATTTTCACCTTTATGCCGAGTGGTATATTGCCCAACCGGTGTGAATGACTGTATATCGTTCTGTATACAGTCGACTGCTTTATTGATAACGCGTGAACGACATGCAAATTTTCTGCACGTGAGAAGCAAAAAGAAACGAAAAAGAATTGATGCTTCGAACTGATATACGGAACTATATTAAGACTTAAATAATTGGTTTGGCATGTCGTTAGGGGCTCAAATTCTATATTAACATGCGAACACGCTAGTGGAAAATTAAGTCTAAAAAGAAACGTATATGGCAAAGAAATCGTGGTTTAGGGAAAAGAGATGTTTAACACACATCATGTATGTAAAAGTTTGGAAACTATATATATTTGACCCATGTTTGTGCGACAAATATACGTGTCCTTTCTAGAGAGCCAGTGACTGTGCGAGATATATGCAACGTCTCGAGACTGTATATGCAATGTTCAGACGACTTGTCGACCGTCAGCGCGTCCTTTCAATAAATTTCTCACTTTATTTCACACCTCCAGAGCTGTTTCATTTTCGTAATCTCAATAAATCCTCATGTTAAGGAAATTTGACAGAGAAAGCACACAAATTTATTGCAAAGAAATTAAGAAAACTTACTACCTCAAACAAAATGGTTGCCTTGGCAACGTGATAATGTCTCACGAAGGAGGACGCTTAAAAGTAGTTCTGCTTCGACAAACAGACATAAAAGAATAAATTCTTAGCCGATAGATTTCAGAGGCTTTGATATAGCTCTAGCAATATTAATATTTACATCTTTTCTTTGAAGAGAAAACCTTCGTAGTTGCTGCTTTTGTCACAACTAAATCACATTAAAGTTGGGGATATCAGATTCAGACGCCGGCATAGTTTGAATTTGGCGACAGGACTTTTGACTTTGGTGGATTAAAGTAATTAACCTGCTTGATCATGTTTCGCTGTAGCGAACCTCGCGTGTAAATTATGGCCGAGGTTTCTTCGGTCATTATGTTCTTATTCCCATCTCGAGTTTTTCTTAAATTTATATTCTGGTACATCAGCTGAGAGAGGCTCCAGCGATGACTTTGATGTCGAAACCATGCTTTGATTATTAGTACTGGAAGTTTTAATAGCTCAGTTGTTCTAGTACGTTGAGAATTTGGCTTTTTGTAGGCCTCTCAAAACTTCAGGCGCTTCGCTCCAGTATCCTTAAGAAGTTTGCAGTGATACAGCGTTTGCACTTTTTCAAGTTCTTGGTTTAACCAAGAAATCAGTTGAAGACGTGCAAACGCTGTACATCACTTCTGATCTGTCTTTCGATAACTGAAATCGATTTTTTAGAAAGATGCAAAAAGGAATAAATAATTCAATTAAAGAGTTTTCTAGATAAAGTCTTCTGGGCATAAGATTTTTCAAGATATTTTATAGCGGCCTAAATGATGCTAAAAGGGGTTAGTCGTTCTTAAAATTTCGGCAAAAATCGGGAAAATTTGTTCATATAAGTTTCCTACAAACTGAAGAAGCAACCTGTACAACGTAAAAATCCCTAAGCTGACACTTGTGCCGAGTTATTTTTTATTCTGGAGGGTTTGAATATTTGATTTTAAAAGGTATTCTTTTGTTGTGTTAGGAAGTTGAGATGATCGAGAATGTTCAAGCTCTGCTGAAGAAGACGATTGATCAAGCTCTTGAACAGCTTTGGTAAGAATGATATCTTTTATAGCAATATAAACCGTTGTTTATTGGAACCAAACTTGAATTGATTGATTTTTCATCCTGTTTTTCAGCAGTTTTAAATGTTTCTTGCTCCTTTTCGTATCCAGGCTTTTGCGGAACGCCAAAACGCAACTGGAAAAGGACTTGGGCGACAAATATGGAGCACTGAACTTGGACAACAAATGTTCTACATTGAACAACCACTCAAAAGACATTCACTACGCCCCACATGCAGTGACCATACAGCAGAAGTAAGCAATAATACACTATCATTTACCCTCCTTAGCATGCAGTCACCATATACAGCAGGGATTAAGTAAGCAATAATACACTATAATTCATCCTCCTTAACATGCAGTGGCCATACAGCAGAAGTAAGCAATAACACACTATCATTCACCTTCATTAACATGCAGTGACCATATACAGCAGAAATAAGCCATGAAAATAAGCCATACACTATCTCTTACCCTCAACAACGGCTATTAGCTGCGTCATTCATCTCTCACTGACTAGAACCTTCAAATTAATTACTTATTTCAACAACGCATTTCATAAGTTACTCAGTTCAGTTTTTCAACAAAAGACCACCTTCACAACTTCAAAACTAGAGTGAGCAAATCCCCCGGCCCTCCCCACCCCCTACTGCCGCTCTGATCTGTATGCTCCTGGAACGCGGTAATGATGGACTATAATTATTATATGCGATTCTTTAAGGAGGGAGCAAGGGGGTAAATACCCCCACCCTGCAAGGAAAATAGATAAGAAGTAAAGAAGGACAAACACCCTGACAAGCTTGCTGTTCCCCCCCCTTGAACTGCCTACGGTCCTGTTCACTCAAACTATCATCCGCTCTCTGAAATTCGAAATTCAAAGACTGACCTACAAAACGCATATGATAACCAAATTCCGCTGTTCTCGTTACAGTTCGTTCACTCCTGACGAATGGGAAGCACACTCGGCTGAGAACATCGCTAAGGCAGAAAGAGAAAGGAAAGCCTCTGTCGCGCTGCGCAGTGAAATCAACGGAATCCTAATGCAGTCATATGTGGACTTGAGGAATATCTTTGAGAATGTGAACAACGAATTTGGCAAGCGCATCGAAGACACTGTGGAGGCCAAGAAGAATCTGGAGAAAGAGCTCGCCCGAGTAAGTACAAATTACACGCAACTTAGAGAGCAATTTCCTTCGGCGCAGCGGAAAGAACGGGGATTGATTGTGAATGATGACTAATGAGGTCAAACATGCATTAGTGTGGGAATTAATGTACATATAGGAAAGCTTAGAAACTTTGAAAACATAACCACTTAGCAACTTTACGCAACCCAAAGGTCAGTTTCCTTCAGCGAAGTGGGAAGAACGGGCAGTGATTGTGAATGATGGCTTACAAGGGTGAATGCGCGCTAGTTTGGAGAGAATACAGGAAGGGAACAATGCCGCTCAAAGAATAGGGTTCCTAGTTTAGTTTAGCGTTTCACAAATACTATGAATGTTTAAATATTCTTATTCTTATTATTATTATTATTAGTAGTAGTAGTAGTAAATTAAATTTCCTTGACGACGAATGGACGAAGGAAGTTATAAATCGTTGTAAAAAATGGAAACTTAACCAATACTCGAATTGTCAGCTATTTGAAAATTTGTGTTTCTATTTATGGAGATCATAGTTTTCTAATAGAAATGATTTACTTATCAGGTTATGGATGAAATTCAGTCGATGCACAACAACATCCGGGATCTGACGGTTGCTATTGCCAACAAGGAGGCTCCGCTGAAAGTTGCTCACACGCGATTGGACAAGCGTTCCCTCCGTCCTAACGTGGAGCTGTGTCGTGACCCAGTGCAGTACAGATTGGTTGGTGAAGTTGGCGAGATTAACTACAGCGTGGATCGCCTGAAAATGAGGCTGGCTGAGGCCCAGGCCACTCTCAACAATCTGCTCAGAAACAAAGAAGTCTTGGAGGATGATATCGAGGTTAAAACCAACAGTTTGTTTATCGACCGTGACCAGTGTATGAGCATCCGTCAGCAAGTTCGCCACATCTCGCATTAACTTGGAGCGAACAAGGAGTGATTATTGAAGTTGGATTTTTTTAAATTATGAAATAATTTTTAAGAGAAGTAAGGAATTACGTCAAGTGATGTTGGTGATCAGTGGATAAATATGAGAATAATTATTCAAAATATCAATACTTGTAATTCTGCCCTCGTTTCTGCACTCACAGTTAATTTTTTTTCAGCGTCTACTGGAAACATGTTATTATTGGCTATTAATAGCCTCATTAGTCAAGTAAAGACGGTTAATTACTGGAAATACTGAAAAGCTAAACCGCATATTCTGAAGTGACTATTTATAAAGAGATTCGGCAAATAAGGGATGTAAATAAGAAATTGTGGAATCGTGGATCTGCTTAATATTTCTGATAGGGCTTTCTTGAGACTGTACTTAATAACTAGAGTATTATGACTTATATATACAGAGGAGTGCATATTATAATTAAGTCATATCATATGGTTTTCCAAACTGTAAGATTTTGTCTCAAATATTAAGTAAAGCCGGAAGCTTTTGTCTAAATTTTGGTCGTGTTGATATAATTAGTGCATTTGTCTTTTGCATTGCACAATATGATGTAAAATACTTTTTAAAGAAATAAAACACTTTTTGTGATCATATTCGTGTCGATTTATTATTCCAAGGTTCTATCAGTTCAGTCCGTTGATTATCAACAGGGTAGCCTCCAAAACAGGCGAAACATTTCGCGCGGGGCACCTCGGAAACCTTGTTGTCAGGCTCTTCCCTCTTTCGGGTGAGAGAAGAGCCTGAAAACGAGGTTGTCCCCACGCACGGCTGCATTGGAAGTGAACGTCAGGCTGTAATTAGGGACCTTTAGCAACGACGACGGAAACGTCAACGAGAACGGTTATTTGATTTTGAAGTTCCAGGTTTCTTTATCTTCGTTTGATCAAATCCGTTTGTTTTTCATGATTTTGTGAAGTTAGGCGAATAATAAAAATTAGAAGTCTTAATTTTTGAATCCGAATAGAGACCATGTTAGTTTATATTCCGGCGTTCACGTTCTCTGCGAAACCCCAAACTTGAGCTTTTCACGTTCTGTTTTTCCAGACGAC
>JANSTR010121191.1:0-11948 GCA_025434805.1 Antipathozoanthus remengesaui | reverse complement strand
TATCCATTAAACTACATTATCTGTTTATTCTCCAGTGCTGAGCGGCCAAACCTTAATGGTTATCCCTTCACTTAAATATTTACAATGCTCTTTACGAAGCCAAGAAAGACTTTTGAACAAAAGAAAATGTATTTTCATACTTGCCTTAGTAAAGCCATTTGATACTGAGAATATAAAAGAAATCTATTTTTGACGAGAAAATGAGTGGTCAGTTTTTACAGAGACAGCCTCTTATTACTTAAAACTTAGAGTTTTAGCTAATGGCACAAACCCTTAGCCAATGTTTCCTATAGAAGGAATGAACATGCATTGACCTGCTCCTACCCTAAACATAACATCTCTTCATCTGTGCAGTCCTTCTCTCAGCCGAATATGGGTAAATTTGGAAAACGATACAATTATTTGAGACTGGTGATACTGTTTGAGTTTACTAATCTTGGCCACTGCCGTCCAATGACTGCTCTTGCCCTGTTCAGGTCATTAGTTAGGGCAACTTCTAGTACTGTCAAATAGTAACTGAGTATACATGTACTACCTTCGGAGGTTGATCAAATATGGCGAACTGCTAAGATCTCTCAAAGTGCCCCCATAGCTTCTCTATTTTGTGTGGATGATGTGTGGAGACAGACATGCTGAAAAACTGGCTGGGGCTCAAAGGGTTGACTGGACATTTATATAAACCAATATTTGTCACTGTCTGGATTAGTCTGTGCAATAATTACATAGAGAATAATACATGGGCACACAAAGATATGGACTTTCTCTTTGAGTGTTCAAACTGATATCTCAAGAGTAAGCACAACGAACAAGTGTTAGTGAGATGATGAGTTGAACACAACAACAGCAATGCCATATCTACAAGCAACTATACATTACTTTGCTTAGTCGCAAACACTGTAAAAAAGTAGTCAACCTTATTGAAATGCGAAAAAACAAGAGTGATGTATCAGTCGACTGGCAACCTGAAACACATTAAAATTATTAATATTCCACACGTTTAGATACAGTTTTTCTCAGTGGTCAAAATCCCTATGAATAACTACAGTTTAAGGATATAACAAAAGGGAATTATTCATAACTATATGAAAATCAATGTGCTTTCTTAATTGACTCATTCCTAAAGTCTAATGATTTCTATTATTATATATCAATTGACTTCAGCATTGTTTTTCTCAGCTGTTTCATAATGTATGATCATCCCCTCAAACTACTCAACTCTGTCCACATTTAAACTACAAGTATAACCACTCAATACATAAAAGTGGCACCCAATTCAAAGTCTTGGTTTCAGAACTCAACAAGTAACCAAGTTTCTTATAATATCGTGGGTCCATACAATTTATTTCCCTCTTATCTTCAGGCACAGGCTTTTGCTAAAGAAATCTTAAATAATAACCGTCCTTGAAGGCTCAAGAAAGTTAATGTAGAGAAGTTGAATTCTTCAAGCAAACTGACCAGAAACAAGCATTGCCATTGGTGACTGGATTTGGAAAACAGTTACGTGACTTTCCATCAAACTTAATAAGCCACGACAAAGCTTCCGTCTGAAAGGTTTGCTGATCCCTTTTCGCAATAAACTAACAAAAAACATTTCCGTATGAGATTGCGAACATGTGGTACTTTCGGGAAACGACTACAGATATAATAACTAAGAATGATTATAAGATTCTCAGCTTTTTATGCGTAGTTTTCGCGAAGATAATTTTCCCATCTACATCAATACCTACCTTGACCAAGTTGTTTTACTTTTGGCCTCGGAAACTTCTTTCAACCTATATGAATGCACAAGTGATTTAGCAGGTCTAACAAGCATGGACGAAACGAAAACCTGGTGCCGTTGAGATAAAAGAACTTCGTTTCTCAAGCCATGCATTTTCGCTCACCGTTCATGAAGTTGATCTGCTGTGCCTGGTAACGGATGAACAGCGAAGAAAATTGAAGTCATCACGACTTCGATAAAATTAAAGCGCTTCTTTTGTATCCTAGAACTTTCAGATGTCCATTTTCAAGTATAAAACCTGGAAAAAGTAGTGCAATTTTGTTCTGTTCTATCCGTTCAACCCCAGGGAACAGAATATTTAGGCTCAGACCTCCCGCAAATGCGCGTTACCGCTGACCAAAACAAGTTTGATTGCAGTTTGCAGGGTTGACACAATTTTTTCGCAATGTCAATAAACTGAGGTGAGCGAGTGGAAGCGGATCAGCCGAGGGAATTCTCTAACCGTAAATTAAATTCACAACGTCCAAATGAGTCAGAGATCTGTAAAACAGTGTAAAACTAAACATAGTAATAAATGGCGATTGTGCGGAGACAAGGAACTAAACAGAATGCAAAATACTACCAAACCAGATCAACTACATTACCCATAATTACCTCCATATTCAGATAGCTTGCCGGAGTTCGTATGCTATATATATTTTTATTTCAGGAACGTATAGCCTTTGTCTGTTGAAATGTAATATATACCAACCTTCTTTTAAATATGTAAATAATACAACACGTGGTTCTTAGATGAAGTCTGTAGTCTGAAGTCTGAAGTCAGGCCCGTACGCAGGGGGGTGCAATGGGTGCGTACGCACCCCCCCCTATGGCCCTAAAAGGTCCACCTCAGAAAAATTGCAACATGACAATGTTTTGTGTAGGCAGTGTAACTACCGATATATTCACATAAGAGTCCATCTGATTTACTTCTTAAAATACTCGGTTGGCAGCCAGGACATTTCTTGTGCTCTGTTTAAAGCAGAAATTACAAACATTAAATGGATTTCATGCGCGACAATTATGTGTCAATCTGTCAACATTTTCATAAAAATTTAATTTTGTTCTGATCCGGGTTTTGAGTCACGTTTTACGTGTTTTTATAATGTAGGAATTCATTTTAATGCAAGGCGGAAAAGCCATGTTTTTCTTAGTTGTATCTGTCAAATAACAATGACAAATTTAAAGATAAAGACAAAAGTCAAGGTTAATAATATGTAGGTCGTTAATAGATTTGAAAACGATGTTTTGGGATTTTTCTTTATCAGTTCAGTTCAAGAGAACAAATAATATAATCAAAGAATGTTTGCTTAAAAGTAACAGCTGATATCCCTGAATTTAGTAAAAAAATCTTACAATTTGATATCGATTTTAAACTCTGATTTTCTTTCCAAACATCTGTAAAATCCAGGAAATGTTATCTCAGACAACCCTGATTTTCAAAATTTCCCGGGGAAGCATGCCCCCGGACCCCCCTAGGAGTTCGCGCCTTCCGCGCTCGTTCGCACCCCTCCAAAAAATATCCTGCGTACGGTCCTGGAATTATTTAAAGAAGATATTTTCAAAGACGAAATACAAACACAAAAGAGATTTATTTCCACTTTGAATTGAGCTAAATAAATAGGCAAAATATACCTAGCCGTGATTCACACAAATAGCTAGCCACAGCTACACTTTCATTTTCTTCCCTCAGTGGCTGCGGTATTTTGACCAAACATTCACTAACAGTGGTTTTAACTAACTAAGCAATTGAAGTGATTTAATAAAATTTCTGAAGGTTGGAAACCTTGCAATTCGTAAGAACCAATCAGAGCGTTGCGAGCTAAAAAAGAAATGACCTGGCTTTCAGAGTTGATGCTTTGTCGCCACAGAAACTTCCGGTAATTTTCAATTGTAATTTTTTGATGCGTATTTATTATGCACTGGTCCGCAGTGGAAAGTCCAGCACCCCCGTTCCTGGGAATGCGGGGCATTAGCGGGGGAATTTTAGCGGGTTTAGCGGTCATCTTTTCCAGTGTGCGGGGTTTTAGACACCCTTAGCAGGGGTGTAGCCAGGATTTCTAGGAGGGGGGTTCCAAATTGGTTCCAACAAAAACGGTTTGTCTAAAATCCATACATTACGTACGTACAAGACTTTGGCGGTTACGCTACGCAAATAAGCCGAGAGAGTCCATTACACTCTTGCTGGGATAATATCACTGTTAAAAATAGGAGAAGGGGGAGGTTCAGAACCCCTGGAAGCCTCTCCTGGCCCTGGCTACGCCCCTGCTTAGACACAAGCTGAACAGCGGCCGGGGATTGTTTGCGGGGCTTTAGCAGGGGTTTCGCCCGCTTTAAAGCAATTTTGGATACGCATGCAAAAACTACTGGGAAAACGTATGGTTTTAAAATGGCGGCCACCAAAAGTCCACAAGAAGAGTTTACAAAAGTTTTGTAAGAGTTAATTTGTGGCACAACTTTTGGAATAATTAATTTTAGTCTGCGTTTATTAAGTATTTCCCCAAGAGAGAGGGGTGGAAGAAGACACTTTCACTTTAGCTTAAGAAGTCCCTCCTTCATTTAGTTGGGAGGCGTGATACAATGCCCTCCTTTTCTCGGTGTATCAGGTGTATGGGGTGCGGGTCTTTTCACAGTGCACGCATTATTTTTTTTTTAAAAAAGGAATACGACTTTTTCTCATTGAATTCGGATTTAGTTGCACTCATGTATTTTCATAAAGCTCAAATTGCATTCTCCGGCTACGAGCTCTTCGGGAAATTTTGACACTTTTTGAAAAGCCCACTTTTAGAAATAAATCCCAACTGCACTCGAAGTACATAAAGGTATACGAAACTCGATATGGTCGTGTTTGGCCATTTGGTTGGCGTCGACCGGATAAAACCACACGTGCCCGCGATGCATTCAGGGTAGGGCCCGCCGCGCAGGCGCAATGAGGGTGGTTGAGGAGCGACCGAATGGTTATCATGTCTGCTAACTGTTCCTGGTAGAGTTAATAGAATGTGATAAGCTTCTCTCGAAAATCAAGCTGGTTAGAAACGATTCCTGTGGGAGTTTACAACGTTTGTCAAATGTTTTTCACTTCTGTGTATAGAAACTTACAATTCAACCTCCGTTCAAGTGACAAAATCACGGGAAAGTTTGGTACTTTGTACAAGCACAGGGACCATGTCTCGACATGAAGGTATGACCTTAATTCGTCCATTCACTGTTGTTTGACAACTTTCAAAGTGTCTTTTTGTTGAAAACAGTCACTGTTCCCCAAATAGCCAGCAACACATCGTCTACGGCTCATACACTTCAACACCGCTGTGTTATTTTGAGCTGAAACGATTCTGTACAAAGATAATTATGTTACCGCAAATGAAACCGGACGACTTGAGATTCGAAATTGAAAGGAGTTGAACACTGCAAATGACTGCAATGACCTTCATGAATGGCTTTGTGAGATTCTCAAGTAGTATTAAAGTCATACTTGGTTGTGTAACTCGGACTAACCGTTAGACAAATTATATTTTTGTTACAACATATATAGTATGTGTTAGTATCACTGTTAGGAAACCAAGCAGCATCACTCATGCATGGGGTCCGAGTTTAAATGGAAGAAGTTCGTTTGGTAATATTTACACTGCGCTACGATTACCAATTGATGTTGTTATGAAAGACAAATGAGTTGACATTATCTCCATGAAAACTCCATGCAGCATTTGTTGCTTCAAAATCTGAGTACACTTTGTTATTTTTTCAGTGTGATGGGGTTAGCCTTTTTTGTTTATTAGTCCTACTTAAAACACCATATTTGTACCATATTGAATTAAGCTCAGCAATTAGAATCAGTGAAAATATGGTGTTTGGAGCAGTGAAGTATGGTGGACCAAATTCAGTACGACAGAAGCATTAAATTTGGTTCCATAAACTGGATAGTACAGAAGAAAATTGACACTGCTTCAAATACCATATTTGTGGTCACGCAGTGAATTTAATGCATAATTATGGTAATGTACTATAATTACACAGACATCATATTCATGTATGCCCATTGTGTACCCTGTCACGTATGCTGTCACATCAAATTTGATTAAAACCTTTCTTTGCCGTGCTGCAGCCTTCTGCAAAAATGATAAACAGGAATTGTGGCATCTTCTTTCACCTTTGTTACTGCAAGAAGTGCAGTCAATACAGCCAGCTTCAGGCAGAGGTTTCTTCTCCTGAGAAGAAAAAGTATCATCTGTTGTTGCTTCATCCTTTGTCTTGATTTGTTAAGAATTTTAGTCAAATAGACAGGCAAAAACCTCAAATCCCTCCTGTCCACTATTATGTTGTCAACAGAAAATGTGACAATTACACATCAGACAACGACATGGCCAACCTTATGCTCACTTGAAATATGTTACAGACAAATTTGGTGTTTGAATCACTGACTCGATTAACACCGGATTAAGTTCAATTTAATTCATTACAGTAGATATACAGTGTTTGAAGTAGGACTTACTATAATGATGATGTTTTAGCTCACTTACCAGTAATTTTTATGTACCAGTCAAATCCAAGAATCCCTGTTATCATGGCACTGCCTCCCTGGCAAAATCACTTGATCTCTTGAAGCTTCATGAATGTGGTGCATAATTTAATCACCCAGTCAAGTGTGAAATCTGGACAGTCATTTCATATCTGCATCATTCTACAGCTTTGATATACTGATTTTACCCATGGAGGGGATAGGAACAGTGGTCAGTTAAATTTTAAAATTCATACATACATATTTAATATAAACAAAATTAATAAACTTTAATACCTGGATTTGTCAATAAATACTAGTTTAGATCGGTAGTGTAATTATACAATACTAATACGGTAAGATAAATGTCTATAAAATCAAGCTGGATTTGTACATTTACAATGTATGTATTTCTTAGTATACTTGGCTGAATATATTTCATTGTGTTCTACTCCTTATCTCAGGAATGTACTGTAATTACCAGACCCAGAGCAATACAGTTTCAGTTAAACCACCATTTATTTTGATTCAACAGGCAAATAAACACCAGGATAAATCAATGGCATTTGAAAAATTCAGTTCAACTTTCAGTGCTGAACTTGCAATTCTTTGACCAGTTTGCTAGCAGGATAAGTTTTTAACAAATTCACAAATGGGTTTTTCTCGCAAATTTGGAAACATGTTCGTACAGTACATGTATTTTGTCTGTTTGCTAGCAGTTAAGTCAAGGCTTGAGAAAGAAGTTTCTAAATATTTTCTAGATATTGTACTTGGACCAAATGTTCTAAGTAGCATTTTGTGCAGGGCGAGGGAGAAAAGATTTGCTGATTTGGCATATTTTACCTAAAATTTCATTCAGCCTGATTTTAAAAGAAACACGCTTGGAACAAATTTGGAAACACGCTCGTATTTTGTCTGTTTGCTAGCAGTTAAGTCAAGGCTTGAGAAAGAAGTTTCTAAATATTTATTTAGATAATAATAAGAAACCCCTTCTTTAGCATATGAAAACACTTGATATTTGTGTCTTATTCACAGGTTGACAATGTTTCTATAAATTATTAAAATTAATATTATGATAGTTATTTGAAGCAGGTTACCAATTTAGAGGTTCTTGATACTTAAGATTCAGAATCACAAAATGCATGTATTGGTCATTGGCTGTAGACCATTTATGCATCACAGACTTCAATTGAACTTCTTACTTTGTTCTCAGGAGTAAGCTGTGATTCCTGTAGCAAAAGCAACTTCCGAGGCAAAAGATTCAAATGTCTCATCTGCTATGACTACGATCTTTGTGCAACATGTTATGAGAATGGTGCCACCACCACACGGCACACAGCAGATCATCCAATGCAGTGCATATTAACAAGAGCAGATTTTGGTGAGTATTGTAATGTTAAGGTTTTTTCATATTTCTGATAAAATAGAGGTTCGAAAATAAAACTAAATTTGATATGCCACAAGTAATTTTCCTTTGCAACAGCAATATAACAGTTACTGACTGATCTTCTCTAGAGAACTACTTTATTTATCTATTTAACTTCCTATACAGTATATCAAATACCATAGACTTATGAATTTATATACCCCATACCCAAATGAAAGCTCCTTAAGTTTTGACCCCTGAAGATCTGCCACTCACCTGTAAATATAAGACACTCCAAATAGAAGCCACCTAAATTGGCCGTGGCCAATAATCCTTACCCCGGCCAATAATCCTTATCCCTGGCCAATAATCCTTATCCCCAGCCAATAATCCTTACGTAGAGGGGTGGCCGTACAGGAAAATAAAATATACATGTGTGCCACCCCAAATAGAAGATTCCTTGAATATAAGCTCCCCTTAATATATGCCACTCAGAATGGAGACCACATGAAATATCAGCACCCTGAAAAAATGCAACTCTATATTTAAACTGCCTGGATATTATCCGCCTTAAATATACACCACACCAAATACAAGCCCCCTGAATATATGCCCCTCTGAAGATAAGCCCCCTGAGTATATGCCCTTCCGAAGATAAGCCCCCTGAATATATGCCCCTCCGAAGATAAGCCCCCTGAATATATGCCCCTCAGAAGATAAGCCCCCTGAATATATGCCCCTCAGAAGATAAGCCCCCTGAATATATGCCTCTCTTAAGGTAAGCTCCCTGAATATAATTATATGTCCCTCTGAAGATAAGCCCCTTGAATTGAAGCCACCTTGAATACTGTATATCCCATCAACCCAAATATAAGCTCCCAACTCAAAGATAGGTTGTGGTACCAATCTTCTCTATAGTTTCATTTTGTAAATGCATAATAAAATCAACCAAGGGTTGACAAAATAATGTATGTGTGTGGCTCAACCCTCCAAAATCTGCACGCCCACAATGCATGTTTATAAAGAACCACTGTAATGGCGTCTCACAGAGCGAATCGTGTTATGTAAAGTTGCATGGAAATTTAGCAGGATTTTGCCCATATACTTTCTTGAAAGTTTTATTTCTGCATTAGGCCAGAACAATTTAATTACCTGTTTTTCGAACCCACCGAACTCAGATTTTCAAAAATTGAAAGAAAAATAAAAAAAATCCATCTGAAAATTGAAACTAAAGAAAGTTCTTAGCGTTTTTCCGTTTAAGCATTTTTTTGTATTTGTGCATATTTCGAGATGAAATTTGTGCGTTTATTTTCGATCGGAAAGCAGCTTTGGGTGCACATGTGTGACGAAGAGAATCGTCAATGGAAGCATCTTATTGGTTGAATAAAATGCGCAGGAAATAAATTACATGCTTGACTTCCGTTCTTTTATCTGGATGCATCTCATTAAGATCAGGTGGAAAGATCTATGAAAAGAAGCTGACTGAATTGTCACTGTGTACCAGCATCAGAAGTGCTCTCCTATATATTTTTATGTAGAAAACCATGACATCTTTTGTCACAAGAAACGTTTTGCTCAGTCTCAAATCGCAATATTTAATAAAATACAGAATACTGCAGACACGCTGTATGCATGAACGAGATGTAAATTTCATCTTTGTAGAAAGTTAGACATCGTCTAGACATGTCTGCTTCGATTTACAAAGTGTGTTTCATGCGTTTATATAGCGGGGGTGTTACTAAAACGAGTAACAGAGTAACGAGTAATGGAGTAACGGGAAAACGAGTAACGACCAAAAATCAAGACAACTAAAAATTTGAGAAAACGAGTAACGACCTAAAAATCTTAAGGGTAAAAATATTAGAAAATGAGCAACAATTGAACAAATAAAAACTCTACTAATCCCGAGAAGTAAATATTTTAGCCCGAATAAAGTAGCAATCAAGATGATAAAATAACTTACCAGTTACCGTATACGACGTGGCCCAGTCAATGTCTGCCAGTAAGTGTGCATCAACAAATTATTTGGCACCACTCACGTATTTCATTAAAAGACGATCCCATGTTTTCAGGTGCAAATATAACTAAATGATCGACATTTTAGTCAGGTTCATCATTTTCGTTGACATCTTGATTGAATTCCCAACTAGCGCCAGGCTCCACTCTTTTTGGCCTCCATGCGCCTGCAAAACTAAGGCTTCCACCAGCATGCACGATTCAAACAGTTTGTCGTTCAAATTTTGACAAGGAAGGTGTAGAATCTCGTTTAGTTTTGATCTTAATACATCTGACCAGAGCCATCTTTTCTGGCATCTTTTGCGGTTTTAATTGTAAGACTTCCAGATCTCTGTACATATTAAAACGCAAATTTTAAACAGGTCGTTTTATTAATACCTGTCCAACGGTTTGTAAATTGTTGCAGGAATGTACATTTCATTCTCGAGTGCTCAATATAACGATGGCGAAAGCAGACAGTTGGCGCGCATTGCCTAATGAGTCTTATATACAATTTTATACCGATTTTAATTTAATTAATAACGAAATGTTTCAAAAACTGGGAGATGATGTATTATCAATTTAAATACAACTTTAAATTGTAAGAGCTGGATATGGTTTCCATGATTTATGTGGCAGCCAAGTCTGTCCACAAACCGTCTACAAGTTGATTATACATGCACGATGAATAAAGTGCATGTAGATTTCAAAACTTGGACTTGACGTGACATATACAGTGGAACCCCGATATAACGATCTTCGATATAACGATATTCCCGATATAACGATGAAAATTCTATGTCCCGGCAAAAGTAATACTAAAATGTATTGGGACAGAATCCCAATACAACAATCTTCGACATAACGATAACCCCGATATAACGATGTGAATCTGACGCACCGAACATAAAATTGTTCCCGATATAACGATATTCATAAACCATTTCAAAAACGTCAAGTGACATTGCTGCGTGCTTGAAATGTTTACTTTGTGAAACAGTTGATTCTCATATAAATTGATAATGCGGGTTGCAAGGTGTGAAAGTTCGGAATATGCGGGTTGCGAGGTGTGAAAGTTCGGAATATGCGGGTGCAAGGTATAAAAATATGAAGGAAAAAAGTACCCAGATATAACGATATTACGACTTACTGATTCACCTACCTGAGATGACCAAGGTGAGATGAGCATAAATCCCGCTAGTATTAGTTTCGGAACGCCCGAAATACGTCCTGAATAAATCCATCGGGACGTTATTGTTCGTCCCGCCCGAATCCCTAGTTCCCTAACCTGCGATCAGGCCTTCGTAGACGCGCCAAGTGACACAGAGTCAGACGGCAAACGAAGGCCTGACACAAATCACTCCAAATGGCGTGTCACAATGCTAAATTTAGCATTTGGCTTTGATTGGTTACTTTAACAATCAGCTGGAAAGCGGGCACTCTCATTGGTCGCCTAAACAGACGTTGTCTGATCTCAAAATTTGAAAGTGAACGGAGACTTGATAGATCGGCAGAATTGTACGTAGTTGTGCTCTATGCTAAGAATTATATCTTTTTCAGTTTTATCTGTACTTCACTTCAGTGATTTCCAAATATTCCATGTATCAAAACAATCCCGACGTCGACACATTCAACTATATTTTCTCCAAGATTCTATCGAGGACCAGTAGTTGCATTTAGAATGCTTAGTAATATCGGCTTTCGTTAAAATCCTCTTTGGCACTTTCAACTCCCGGGTCATCTCCCGGGTTCTCCTAGAATAACTAGGGGGACTAAATTGAGCAAAATGTTACGTTTCGTACATATATTTATCGGAGAATCTCTCAAAACAAGATTCAAGTGAACTTGTGTTGTGTGCCGACGCTTTGTCGCAAAACGTACAAGCATAACTTGTCGACTAACTTCCGCATACTTTTGATTGGTTCAAGAATGACACGTTACGTAAAAAAGCGACGTCAGAGCTTAAGAGACGAGGGGGCGGAAAGCTGTCTGGAGCGATTTGTGTCAGGCCTTCTTTTATTTTTTTCTCTTTTTATCCACGCGCCTAAGAAGGCCTGATCGCAGGTTACTAGTTCCCTAGTCCCGAAGCGATCAGGATTGGGTATGAATCCCGAGGACGATATCGTACTTTATTCGGGCTCAAATTTTTACTTCTCGGGATTAGTAGGGAGTTATATTTGTTACTCATTTTCTAATGTTTTTACCCTTAAGATTTTAGGTCGTTACTCCTTTTCTCAAATTTCTAGTTGTAGTGATTTTTGGTCGTTACTCGTTTTCCCGTTATTCTGTTACTCTGTTACTCGTTACCTCTGTTACTCGTTTTAGTAACACCC
>JANSTR010121080.1:0-11948 GCA_025434805.1 Antipathozoanthus remengesaui | reverse complement strand
ATAAAATAATAAATTAGTCTTCGTCTGTGATTTGGAACGTTTTCAAATCCCTCTTTTAGAAGTTTCTTCCACTCCGATAAGGTTAGTGCACTGGTAAAACTGTTCCCAACAAAACCCACGACATCAACCAATACCAACCAAGTTATCATAAATGGTTTAACTTCGTGATTCATAAAATATCCTGGAGGAACTTCTGTTAACAGGAAAAGTTCGCTACTGTTCGCGAGGTTCTTCTCTGTAGTGTTGCTGGAGAACATTTTCAGTAGGGGTAATTGCTCAACGTTTGCAGAACTCACTCTTCAATTTGCCAGTATCCACAATTTGTCACGCTTTCTCTCCTTCAAACCAACTTCTATGCTGACAGACTTTGTTGCAAGCAACTTGAGAATGAAACTCGATAGCTGAACACTGGAATATATCGCACTAATTCTATCTATTCTTCATTTCATGCATAGGAATAACTTAAAATTGTCGATGGTTCAAGGCTTCTTCATTGAAATGAGGTGTCTACAATTCAGTACACCAAAATAAAGAAAGTGTTGAGCAAGCTCTGAGACTAACAGCGAGTATTAAAATAAGGAAATTTAAACTGAGTATGGAGGAAGTGGAATGAAGAGATTCGCCACAAAACGTTTGTCATAGTGCACATTGTTTGGTAAAAAGCTTCCTGCCCAGTTTAATCCCAGTAATTACTGCTTTGAACTCTCTCGATATTAATGCAAAACGATATTTATAGATAGATTTTTAACTAAAATATAAGACAATTTTACAACAGTACTAAGTTATTTGTACCGTTTTAGTCCACGATTTAGGAAATTAACCTAGAACATTGAATTATTCATATAACAGCTTGGCACATGAAATATGTAAAAAAAACACCAGAGAAAAATGGACCCTAAAAGAAATTAAATATATGTACCGAACACCTAAACTGAAAAACAGAACTTACCCGTTTATAAGAACATAGTAGAACATAGATTTTTCGAAGTTAGTCTAAACAGGTTCTTATATATAACTGGTGCTTATTGAAGTTTTAGGTTATTGAGGTTCTTAAACAAGTTCTGATTTTAATAAGACGAAGACAGAAACATATTTGATGTTGTTTGTAAAATCAGACACATTTTGTGGAGTACAGTTAATATTCTGCTTGAGTATTTATTTCTATGCCATATCGATTGCTACACTCGTCGTTCTGTTCATCCTCTTTTCAAACATTGTTTTTAAGAGATACTGAAAGTACTTAGTAACATGGTGTTATATACAAGTTTCCAAGAATGTTTTTTTGGTCTCATAAATTTCGATGGTACAAATGAATATATGAATTTTTGGCGTGCAGGCAAAGTGGCTCAAAGTAAGAGCGTTTATGTAGAAATTCGGCGTCAAATATCTTTTTACTCTAGTTATAAAAAAGTTATGAAAACACCAGGAGGCGAGTGGGGTGGGGGAGAGCTATTCGCCCAGATTCTGGGTAGGCGTGTGAGGCCCAATCCCTTAAGCACTACTACCCTATTCCAGACCAAAAGCGGTAATTTCTATTCCATATTTCAAACAAAATAGCAAAATCAGTACCTTATAAAAGATAGAACTTTCTATGGCTGCAAAACTCTCCTAAAATGACACCCTTTTCCACACTAAACAGCAAAAATCTATACCCTAGTCACAGACCAAATCGCCCCAAAACCATGTATACCCTACTGGGTCGATCGCTAATTTTGGGGATTACCCTCCCCCCGGTGAATGCAAAACTTTAATCTTATGAGAGAGAAACTGAATGCCAAAATTTGAGGCATGTATAGACGTCTAATCATAATTTTTGTTTTACTGTACATTTGTCTATTTTTTTTGTTTAAGCTTTCCAGCGCTGGTGAAACACAGATATTAAACATAGAAATGTATGATAAAACTAAAATTGTGTTATACCATATGTTTTCACTTCGTTGTTCACGAAATATCCCACAGCATGAATTTCTGCTAACAGGAAATGTTTGCTACTTGTTAATGATTTTTTTGTTTGAAGGGTTTTTGAGGAACGTTTACGTAGGGTGAATTGCTCAACGTTGGGAAAATCTCTTCCGTTTACTTAATTTGCCAGCACCAACGCTTTGTCACGCCGTAAACCAATTTCCTTGTTAACAGACTTTGCTGCATGCAATTAGTAAAGGACACTCGATAAGAGAACAATGGAATACATTGCACTTATTCTATCTATTCTTTATTCAATATGCATAGGCTGCATATCATTAAGGCAT
This sequence comes from Antipathozoanthus remengesaui, assembly GCA_025434805.1. NCBI lineage: Eukaryota > Metazoa > Cnidaria > Anthozoa > Zoantharia > Parazoanthidae > Antipathozoanthus > Antipathozoanthus remengesaui. Next base: position 9,699 of record JANSTR010121080.1, on the reverse strand, counting down.
TCAAATTTGCCGAATGTTCGAAGTCTGTTATTGAATGGAAGTTCCCACAATATCCACGTGTTTTGAAAGCTTAGAGTCTGTAAATCACCCTGTTGTTAAAAGAACCTTTTTAAAATGAAAGTTGAAGCAAAAATACTCAAAACTTCAGAAAATGTAAAGAATGCTCTGAGACTGTATCGGGAATTAAAATAAGGAAACTTACACTAAAAATCAAGATAGTGGAATGGAAAGACTCGGCGCTACAAAACGTTCGCCAAAGTGCATGTGATTCCTAGCAAGTTCAATTCTAGCAATTTAACCATTCTGAATTGTCTCTCAATACCAACGGGAAACGATATTCATAAACAGATTTCTGAACTAAAAATATAAGAAAATCTCACAACAACAATCTGTTTATTCTCACCATTCTTGCCCACAAAATAGGAAATTAACATAAAAAATATTATATTTCCGCGCTTGGCGAACGAAATAACCACATGAGTATATTTAAAAGAGTCGGGTGAGCACATTACAGATTATTAATATGTATGAAATATAAGACAAAAATGGACTCTAAAATCAATTCTATACTGATAACCTAAACAAATACAGCAAGTTACCCGCTTATACATAGAACCTAGAACTTTCCTACTTAGCCTAGACTGGTCTTTATGTCCGTAAATGGTGCTAACCGCAGTTTTACGCTATATAGGTTCCAAACTGAAGAGGTTTTTATGTTAATAATTAAGATTTGACTAAGACAAGTGGCCAGAATAGAAAGCATGAATATTAATTTAATTCTAAAACTGGCCCGGCCTTTGAACAGTATATGTAATAACTTTCAGGCTCAGCCGCCAGAGTAGTTGTTTTGATACTGAAAAGAAGGATGTATATGTTTTCTGTAACTTCAATAACTAGCTGTTTGCCGGCTGCACTACAGACTTCTGATTTCCCCTGCCGGAGCGGTTCCACAAATACTGATATACGTATTGCTTCGATAAATAGAGGATATTACATGGCCGCGCGGAGATACGAATTTTATCTTCGAGTGCTGATGATATCTCCCACGAGTGAGCGCAGCGAACTGGTGAGAGATAATCAACACGAGAAATCCTAAAATCATTACTATTTAAGAAGAAATTGTTCTGAAATGTCAATATATATCCGTTATCTTAAATTCTGAAAAAATTAAGCGAATGGTAGAAACAATTGGTCAAAATTTGTATCCCTCTTATTACCATGACTAGAAGTAAAGAGATTTAGCAATAAGAACAGATACATCAATGACAACATGTACAGCAGCTTGAGTGTTAATTATCCGTTTTCCCATTTCTCGTTCGTATTATCATTTGTATATATGTTCTTGTTTCTCATGAAGGTGTGCGTAAAAAGTGGGAAACCTTGCATTTGAAACAAAAATTGTGCGATTACAGACTGAAAAGTGTACAATTACTATTTCCATATAGTTTCTCAATTTCAAGAAATCTTCCGGCCACGAAAAATATTCCCACATTCATTATTCAGTTTATTAATAAAATTGTTGGGTTTATTTGTAATATTATCTATACTGTAATGTTAATCAGGTTATTTATCTAATATTTAGTTTATTTGTTATAGTTTACGACGTTTTGCGAGGATTATTGGGGGATTAAATTTTAATGGCGTTTGACACAAACCAAAACATCGACACTATTATATATATTTTAAAATTATAGCATCAACTGGTGAATCGTTTTAGCAATTGTGAAGAAATAGCGATTAACTCAAATTTTAACGGCCTGACCAGGAGATAACTGAGATATTTTTCCCTCGAGCATCAAAGGAAGATCAGCAAAACTTTGTCTGGACGCAAGAAAGGCCATCTATATATTCAAATTGATCAGTTAATCTTTATTTACATCTGTGCTTCTTTGTCATCTATAAATGTTTGCTTATACTACACTACAATTAAGTTTGGTAAATCACAAGCTCACTCGTTCGTATTATCATTTGTATATATGTTCTTGTTTCTCATGAATGTGTGCGTAAAACGTGAGAAACCTTGCATTTGAAATAATAAGTGTGCGATTACAGACTGAAAAGTGTACAATTACGGACTCAAAAGTGTGCGATTATAGACTCGAAAGTGTACAATTACGGACTCAAAAGTGTGCGATTACAGACTCAAAAGTGTGCGATTACAGACTCGAAAGTGTACAATTACGGACTCAAAAGTGTACAGTTACGGACTCAAAAGTGTGCGATTACAGACTCAAAAGTGTGCGATCACAGACTGAAAAGTGTACAATTACGGACTCAAAAGAGTGCGATTACAGACTCAAAAGTGAGTGATTCCGGACTCAAAAGTGTACGATTACAGACTCAATAGTGTGCGATTACAGACTCAATAGTGTGCGATTACAAATTCAAAAGTGTGCGATTACGGGCTCAAAAGTCTGCGATTACAGACTCAAAAGTGTGCGATTACGGGCTCAAAAGTGCGCGATTAGACTCAAAAGAGTGCTATTACAGACTCAATAGTGTACGATTCCGGACTCAAAAGTGTGCGATTACATACTCAAAAGTGTGAGATTACAGACTTAAAAGTGTGCGATTACAGACTTAAAAGTGTGAGATTACAGACTTAAAAGTGTGCGATTGCAGACTCAAAAGGGAGCCATTACAGACTTAAAAGTGTGCAGTTAAGGAACAGTGTGGAAAATCTGCCAGATTGCAAGAATTGCCAGCAATTTCAAAACGACTATGATTGTCTGAGAAGATCAGTAGCAACATATTACCGACCTGGCCAACCAGCTCCAGTAGCACTTTTACGACTCCATTTTCTGGTGTGAATCCCTGAAATGACATGTTCCTTGCTGCTCGTCTGGTACTGATAAATACCTCATTCTCAAAACTTGTCTCAAAAGCGATGTACTGTAAACAAAATACAACAATAACTGTTAACACAAATTATACAACTGTGTATGCAAAAAGTGCCATATTGTAGACCAAAAACAAGCACAGAAGAGTTGGAGCTAGAAATTGTGCAATCACACACATGTACTCACAGGAGCTATATGGTAGAACTATCAGTTTCACAAAATATATACAGTATTTGATAGCCAGTACAAATCAATAAAATAACTGTCTGATAACTGGCCACAGCAGAATTGTTGTATCTGCCTCGCTCGCCGAGTTTATTTCTTTGAACAGAGAAACTGTTCCAGTTGTATTGAGATCTGTAAAAGTTATTAGTTTAGTTTCTTTCTGTTTGCTTATGAGCTTGAAGTGGTTGTAACAATTCGCAACTGTCTAAGAACTCTGTTTCGTGGACTGTGGCCGACAACATAGGCAAATATTAAATAACATTGCAAATTACTGCATGTACATGTACAACAACAAAAAATGGTGGAATCCCACTTTTCATATTCCACTCTTTCTATGGGGCTGCATGATCATGCATGAAACTTCGACTTTGGTGAATTTAAGAAACACACAGATCCAAGTCCTGAACAAAAACTATTTCTTCAAAGACAGTATGGTTAGTTTCGAAGCTTTATAGAAATGGTGTCAATTTTCAACTGATAAGTTGAATGGACAGTATCTTACTGTAACAAGTGTTTCAGGGGAACAATTACGAGATTGGAGACTGGTTTTAGACACACATGTTTCCATTAAACACAGTTGGAAGTTAGAGTCTTTATGATGAGGAAAGTGGACATCGCTATGTTATGTCAAAATAGGGCCTATGAATGATACACTCAAATAGTCAATTTCAGTATCAAGCCTCGTTCACAAACACTGCATGGTAGCTGTACCAGAAGTTAATGGTGAAAATAATTCACAATCTGAAGTTCGAATGGGCGGGTAGGTGCTTACAAGATTGCTTTCCAACCAGGCCAGGTCTAAATTAATCAGCTATGTTTGCTTTCTGTACCTTCATGTCAGGTCTGACCCAACAGTTAGTCTGTCCATACATGGTCTCGGGTCTCAGTGTTGCCGCAACAAGGAAAACTTTCTTCCCTACAAGTGAACTGAAGACGAAGCAGTGCATTAGTGTTAGGATTGACAATGATATGGAGATACAATGCCACTGGATGCACCAAGCCCAAAATTTGGTTGAGGAGTACGACCTTCATTCCAAAAACGCTGAAAACTCACCTGAGGGTTGCTGGGAATGGTTCTGCAACTTTCATTTTAATAGCTGTGTACTCTTGAGGGCCAACTCCCTGTATATGACAAGATTACAAGTGTTTTAAATGTGTTGAGAAAAGTACAATGCAGTACATATGGAGATGAGATTCAAGCCTAGTTATCGAACAAAAGCATTCCCTTCTGCTATCACTACACTGATACATTACGTGACATAATGATAAATACCATTCAACTGTTCTCTTCTGAATACATTTATATAAAAAGATTAGGGAAAATGAACTTGACTTGCCAACATGTTTCCAATATGGAATATTATAAACGCTACAGTACATGCTACACGAGTAAACGCTACAGTAAACAAACAAAAAGCTGTAGAGAATGCACTCTAACTATTAGCTTGCACAGTGTTCAGCGTGATGTATACAAATCCCAGGCATTAAACATGTGACTCGCTGTGATTTGTTTCATTGTCTGTAAAGTATAAACATGCTTACTGCCATTATTGCCGAGACACAAGTCAGTACTGAGGTGTGAATAAGCCTTATTCTCCCACTCTCACCTCACCACTCTGCCTGTCATGGTCCATACATGGCTGTCCGTCTACAGGTGAATAGATGGTGTACCTACAGGTGAGAAAATAGGCAGCACATTAATTATCATAATTACTGCTCAAGACTGGCAGATTTATAAGATTGTTGCCTAAACAGATGGAGTGCCATTTGTCAGTCGTGACCAGCCTCCTGGTCAGTTCTCAAAAACAAAGTTCTATCCAAATAGGTTGTGTCCCAATGGCATACTGGCTCTGTTGTTTGCATGAACATGTAAAAATGTTTTTTTCTGCCATTCCAACATTAAAGATCATGGGAATAAGGTGAGTTTATTTAACAACATGGGGGAAAGCACTAATGAATACATATCAACCTTACTAATTACAAAAAACACCTGTAAATTATTACTTACATTTAAAAACTGAGCTCAGATCATGTAGAAAACCATCACGTAATGTCTACAGACACTTTCTGGACAATTTCTCATCACAGCTCAGATATTTTTCCTCTAAAGGGTTAATTGTAATGCTTTGATTTATAGTTGTCAAACAAAAACACTACAACTTGCTCTCCCTGCACAGTGCTCCTTTGGAAACCACTCAGGGACAGAGCCTCGAGTTCATAAATGAAAGCCATATCCTATGGAACAGTTTACCCTATTTTTTAGAAGTAAACTTGCACTGATCTCTGCTTCCCTCTGCATCCTCACAGAGTTTCACAGACAACAGTACTTTCAACCGATATCCACCCATGTTTAAGGGCATGCAGAGTGTGTCAAGGATATATGTTAAAGGAATATTCAATATTGAAACGCGCACTTGGATCAATTCACTCTCAGAAGGATACAGGTACTGTATCAACATCTGAACATATTAGAGAAACAACATGAACTGCAAACATGTGAAAGTAATTAAAGCAGTGAAGTAAACTTTAATGAACTGAATTTCAAGTTTACATAGATCTGCATACATTATTGCTTTTAGAATAGGATACTTGGAATTTAGGGACCGGTCATTATTTATGGAATATACCGGGTCGGGAAAAATAGATCCCGGGTCACGAAATTTTTTGTCGTTATTTGCACGGGCTATGAAATTTATTTAATCCAAAAGATACGGGTCAAGAATTTTTGCAATTTTTGCAACAATGTTGCCGGACAATTGGATTTTAGAGTTTTTAAGCATGACCAAGAAAACAACGAATTATTAAAGACAACGTAACTTGTGCGTGCGAGAACCATAACTATTTAACTGCAGGATCTTCATTGTAGATTTCAAATCACAGACGCGACTTTCAAACTTCAACCAGGTCGTCTGGACCGGATTTAAGACATCGGAACTTGTACAAAATACGTTATTATTTCAACAGTCTCCTTATTTCGATATTTTTAAAAATCCTTTTCTCCGGGCATTTTCCTACACATGCAAAATAATAAGTTGAGACTGGCGTTTTGTAAAGTTGGAAAATTGAAATTAAATTTTGCAGATGTTCAATTTATATATAAAAGTTTCGAACTCGCCACAATCTGCAAAAACACGTGGAAGATTTCTGAGGACTGTAGAAAGAAACCCATGCAACTGAAAAACTTTCGCTTTATTTTGTAAGATGATATTCACCCGTACATGTTGTGTGTCTCTTGCATGCGCTCGTGTTATTGTTTACACACACACGCAAATTTAAAAAAATTGTCACGTTTCATGTGTTGCGCGTGCAGATGAATTGTAATTTTAAAACATCATTTTGACTGCATCTTTTCGAATTCCACTGAATGTTTAATTTATAAATTAGTAAAAGTAGTAAAAATGTCGGCTTAATAACTCGATCATTTTGTAGCTAAACTGAAATTGAAAGTTTTGCTCGGCGAAGTGATTTGTGATGGAATGTGCATGAAATGTGGATACGCATCGATTACCACAAGGTGATCAGACAAACCGGCCGTAAAGGTTGTGTCTGTAATTGATTCGTAATCTCTGCACAGTGATTTTTCACATCTACAAAATTTTCAATGGAATTTGCATTTATTCATGACTCATTATCTTTGCCATTCATGCCATGTTTGTTGAAATCTATGGTGAAGTGACCACAAATAAAATCGTCTCACGTGCAAAGTACTTCAGACATAACGCGACGAGCAAAAGATGGAGTATGTTGGTGTTTAATTTCATTTCCTGAGAACGATTATTTGCTAATTCGGGGAATATAATTGGTGACAAAACGGGATGGGTCAGAAAAAAAATCAAGAATTTTGGACGGGTCTCGAAGTTTCTTTTTGCTCAACAAAACGGGCCACGAAAATTGTTAAATTTCTGTAGACTGTTTTCCTGACCTGGTATATTCCATAAATAATGAACGGTCCCTTAGACTTGTAATTCCGTATTTGATTTTAACGAAAGTCTGAAAGCTCAACTTTGCAGTGCATCTTCAAATTCTTGTTAGTTAAAAGGTATCATTATTATTAATTTGTGCAGATCAAAGAATCTACTGAAATTCATATGAAAAATTCAGCTATTAATAGTTTCTCTCAAACTAACCATGTACAATCTTGAATGTTTTTGTGAAAATGTAGTGAACATTTATACTCATCTGGCGTTTACCATAACTCAAATTTAAATCTAAATATAGGCTCCACCCAAGCCTATGACCAATTATTTTGAAAAAAAGTCTCACAGTTACTGGTATGGTATCCAGGCATCAGTTGTTGCATTTTTGACTAAGTTTTAGGATCAAGATCAGAAAGCTGTAGTCTTTTCTAAGTATTTTGAAAACAAAATAATTTACACCAGTATTATGCACATTAAGTAACTCCCTGCCCTCATGACTCCCGAGTTCCAGACCTCACCATCCATGGACTTTGAATCATTGATGAGGAAACAGCAAAAGAAAATGAAGAAAGCATTGCAAAATATCTCTGAACAGCTGAACTTTCAGACAATAACATTAGCATGGAAATCATGTATAACTGAATATAATATGCTCATTGACTAAAGATTAAACAATTAAATGCATGCTGATTCTAGTTCTAACTTTATCCAGAAGAGAATTCTTTCATTTATGTATATTCTGAATTTTATCATTTAATATATAATTATTATTGATTCCAAGTTGTCCCAAAAGAAAACATGTAGCTGTCCCCTGGACAAACCAAGTGAACAATTTAGTTGTCCCAAGCCATTTTTTTTGGTTAACCAGGACAAGGGAAACAGCTTATTTCAAGCCCTGAATTGTTCACTGTAATTTGAACAAGTCAATATAAAGTAGTAATAATGAAAAATATATGACAAATTAATACTAGTCAGCTGCCAAACACCAGGGCATGTAAAATTGGTCCAATTCTTTTAATTTATTGTTGATATTTAGACCAGAGTTTTCTTGGTTTTATATTTTCCAGTTGCTATTTATCTAAATATTGGTGTTGTACTGTAACCTTACTGTTGGTCTTAAAATTAAATACTGAAACATTTATTATCAGAGTGAAGTTAGTAAAGATTATATTTTTTATATATTTTTGGTTTGTGTTTATCAGGCCAGAAATGTCAGAACAAATGAAGTGGTGGCTATCAAGAAGATGTCCTTTAGTGGCAAGCAGTCACAGGAGGTGAGAGCAGCAGCAAACATAGTTGCAAAGAAGCATCTTTAGTAGATGGTGCATTATAAGGGCTGCTTATATTGCTGACAGTATTACTTAAAATATTAAACAAATATAGAAGTTGCTAATACTCAGATCTCTGGTTTCTCTTTTAGAAATGGCAAGACATTGTCAAGGAAGTAAAGTTTATGAAGCAGTGCAACCACAGTAACACAATCAGTTACAAAGGATGTCATCTTAAGGATAACACAGCATGGGTAAGTTCAGAGTGTCTTGAGTTTTATAATCATTATCAGTCATGTGACATTACATGAGAAAATGTACACTAACATTTTTGTGGCTACTGCCTTGAAGGCAGAAGCCACTATGTCATCGTCTTGTGAGTCCGTAAGTAAGGAGTCCAATCTTTAGATTGCACTCAGAATCAGACAGTCAAACATAATTCGGTTTTATCCCTTTATCCCTATCCTTTATCAATGTTGTCTGAGTTTGATTCATAAACAGTCATCCATGTTGCTTTGTATTGATTACAAAGTCATTATTTTTCTGATAAATAGATTGGAAGACATTTTTAACAGAGCTTAAGACAGCAATACTCCCCTGCCCCTCCCCCACTAATGGTCTGTACCGTGGATTGCAAGCACTTATCAACAGTTTAATATACAGTACCGTCTGGAGGTAACGTAACCTGACTCGAGAGTCATCGAGTCAGAAACTATTCGAGTCATCGAGTGACTCGAGAGTCACGTTTTAATTAGGTGCTCTTTTCGTAATTGACTCGATGTGACTCGATGCACGTTGACTCGATGCATCGAGTGATCTTCGAGGCAACATAAAACTTCAGCATATTCTGGATTATTCCTTAAAGTTTGATCCAACATCAAATCTTGCGGTATGCATAAAGCGCAAATTTCAAATGTATTCGCGAATGAATATCGGTAAGAAAACACCATGATCACTGACCATGTTCACTGAATGGCCGCTGCTGCAGTATTTTGCGGAAAAGTTGTAACACTGCACTTAATACTTCAAATATATTCTCAGGTGCGTGTTGAGTTTTCGTCAGAACTCAAATTGCCAGTCTCCAGAAACTCGGAAACTACGTGCAGACGTAAAATGTCTAGAATGTCTGTTAAGATAAGTTCTCCGATACTCTATAGCCGTCGAAGTGCCCATCAAGATATACTGGATTTAAACCCAAACATGAAATATAATTAATTCAGAGGAATTAAAACTACAGCGTACTGAAACTATGATGAGATCGAAAGCAAACATCATGCACCAACGCCGTAAATTTGCCGCATGCTAAGGTTTAAAACAAAACAAAGCGTTCCCCGAGAATCGCCGTTTGATGACAGACACCAATGAGTCACGCGTGAACGTACCGTTCCTGACTTCGGATGCAATTTCCCTCTTTATTAATCTATCAGGTTCTACTTTGCAAACTTTCTT
>JANSTR010121079.1:0-19870 GCA_025434805.1 Antipathozoanthus remengesaui | reverse complement strand
GTCTATCATCTAAAAAATATTTTTTTAAAATTAATTATCTCGATCATAAGTATTGACTAGAAATAGGAATAGCGGCAACATATTTTGCCTTGAGAATTGAGAAATAATGAATTGAGTGTCGAAATAGATATTTCGATTAATGTCCGTCTAATTTATATTTAGCTGAAAGTTCCAGTCTAAATAACAATTATAAACAAAAAATAAAAAAAAGAAGAGAGCACCAATCCAACTATGAATAGTACTGAAAACGTGTCATCAGGAGATATCGTTGTTTCGTTACACTAAAACTAAGTTAGTATAACAAAACTCAGAATGTTTTCACACAGAAGAAGAAGACTGAAACAGGCCATTAACCAGATCCTTTTACTATGAAGCTGAACCCCGGAAACAAAACAAGCTGCTTTGAACTTGAAGATACAGTTAACAAGTCGAATATGAGCCGGTGTCAGGCGCGTCACGCTATCAGAAAAGAACAATATTACGATTGTGAATAATATAATTTTTTTAAAAGGGTGAGAATAGTTCGATGCTTCCAAATAAGCTGACAGGGCAAGCTAAAAGAAAGTGCAAATTCGTGCAGTAAGCGCTAACATCTGACCAGGTGTGAAAATTGTTGACTTTTAAATCACCAATCAACACCCAGTAATATTTGACAAAACTCTCGACTCCCCACTGTTCCACGTGCAGTATACACACGAACAATCCTTCGGTTTTATACTGTGACTTTCAAACGGAAAATGTTACGATAACTTGTCTGAAATCGAGACCTTTACTAAGAAAGGCCAACCCGCTGATTTCGCCGAATCACCTGTCTGTTTCAAGCAGTGATCTGAACTGTATTGCATATTGCGCAAGCGCTTCAAATTGTGCGGTTTCCTGCCAACACATCATATCAACTGGCCAAACCCGAAGAAAGAACGCGCTTGTTGACGGCACCTTACAACTTTCATGCATCTTTTAAAAAAACCGACGAATCATTATCAAATCCACTTGAAAAACAAAAAGCGGCACCCATTTCCAAATTATAAACGTTCAAATTTCCCGTTTGCTTGATTGTAGATGCCTTACAACTGTGAATGTACATCCATTAATTCTCCCTCAGATCAAACCCTAAGGAAAAATTAACTCATATATTTTGGAGAAAAGTAAACATTTTCCCCTTGTCAATAGCCATGCAAATGTTTCATTAATCTCATGGCAGTTATACCCTCGGGGTATGCTCCCAGCAAACTAGTACTACTAGTGCTGGCAACGAAGCCACAAGAACAGTGGCTGTTTGATCAAAAACGCGCTTTGCAAAGCACTTGCTCTTGATTGACCTATCACAACAACCATCTGTTACGAGTTGTTTATTCAGGGAAGAGGTCGCGACACAGGAGCACTGCTGTTTGCAATAGAAAGAGCTACAACTGTGGTTAGAATTCTGCTGCCGGATGGCAAATCGCTGGAACAAATGAATCTACAGGAAGCAATTGAAGGCGGCATATTACACCTCTTCCCTTCTGCAGAATAAAACTCGCTCAGAACCGAAGTTACAAATCATTCTGGAAATAAACCAACAAAAGCTGTCACAATACACGCGTTGAACCATGAAACACACTAAAATATCTAATCAAAGTTCGATTGAAATAAAATGACGTACCGAACAAACAAAAACCGGAAATGATACCAGCATCACGCTTTTGTCTAAAATGTCAAATTCCTGCCAATTTCAATCAAATTTTCAGGCTTCACTCGAAACCGCGATAAACACGTCACGTTGCGCCGATCCGAACCAAACGACTTCTTTATTCTTCATCGTTGCTTCCTTCCCATAATTAAAAGAGTCTGGCTGGGTTCACATCGCCAATCCTCGATTTAGTCGTCTTCCTTTTTCTTGGTGCTATAAATTATCAGTACCAACACGCTTGAAAGCAAACCGTTGCCGTAAGAATACTTCTCCGCCTATTCTCGAGCGATGCAATGTGATTGGTTTGGCGGTGAAATGTAATAAGTCTTAATCAATGCTCAAGACGATAGATTTCAATGGGTGCCAATCAAAACGAGCTCCCCACAGTTTCTGCACTATTGTCACAAAGGTCAGGTGGTATTCGAAGTGATCCGAGTTTGGCCGGTCCATTGTCGCACGCTTTCGTGCAAAGATAAGCGAAAAACACCTTCCCTTTGAGCCAATTCATTTACATGTTTTTTTTATAAATTATTATACGTTGTAGACAGGTCACCCAAAGAATTTTAAAGAGTCTGTACAGCTGTGTAAGGTACACTTAACGAATTTCAAAAGTAGCGAGCTTTATATATATGTTATATTTGTGCACGATTTTCAAGTGCTTTCGTGTCCGTCTTCACTTTTTTATTCAGTGAATTTGTTTAACAATGTTTACTTTGTTGTTTGGATGTTACAGGGAAATGCAATGAAAGACGAAAACACGGAAACCTTTTTCAACAACCCGCAGTCCGAGGTGTCAGAAGACAAGCTCCAAGTCCAGACAAGGCGCCACGGTGTCTTAGAGTCGGTTCTAGGTATAGGGGTACCCAATGTCGACAACTCCAACTTTCCAACTCGATCCCCAACACCTCTAACCCCCTTGAGCTCGCCTTTGTCGGGATTCAACAACAGTGACCAGCCTGTGAATATTTATGAAAACGAAGGCGGCGCTATCTATGTCGCCATGCCAAGAGGTCGCGCATCAGTTAGTGATCGAAGCGACACGCTCGAATGCGCGGGCGAGCCCCGAAATCCAAGAATGAGTGCATACTCGGGTTTAGACTCATTTCCTCAGAATACGACCAGCGCGCAGAGCCAAGATCAAAGTGAGTCGTTTTTCCCCCATAATCAGGATCAGAGCATGTATAATTACCAGTATGGTCATCAAAATACACACAGTGGAATGCCCTTTAATGTCGGTGTCAACTTCAACGCCGTGGAAAGTGAACAGTTCTGCCGCAAAGAGACGGGCGCTAAGAATTTAGGTAACACTCGAGCTGCCACACACACAACTGTTCCGTCGTCACAACAGCCGCAGCCTCTTCCCAAAATGGCATGGAAAAAGCAGTCTGGAGATGCAATCGGTAAGCATCTGAACTTTTTTCAACCAGGCGATTCCGCTAATTTCTCTGGAGCCACGCAGTCTGGCTTAGGTTCCTCACGCGAACTACACGCGAACGAAAATCCGAGTGAATATATTTGCGGATACCCGAGTGCCATAAACCCAGAATGGAGTCGCCAGACTGGCGGGAGCCTTGAGCCCCATGAGCCCACGTTCGACATCAGACAACAACAAAAAGCCTCGTTCCCTTCAACTCCTTGTACAAGTCCGTACACAACAGCACAGGGCAGCGGGAGTTTGACCGGGCTCAATGGAAATACAACAACATTTCCCTTCCAGGGCGAGAAGAGCTTCACCGATCTTTCCAATCGACAAACATGCCAACCAGCGCAGTTTTCTCGATCATCGCATCCATTCTCCGATTATAACTCGGAATTTGCACCGACGCTGGTTGCTGGCCATAACGAGCGAAGGAATTCACAGAATTCGTTGCAAAAATCTTTTCCATCATGGGCCAGGGAAGGACCTGGCTACACACCAAATGTTACTGTTGTCTCGGATGGAAAGGGGGGTCCATCCCAGTTTCAGTTTCATAAAAGACCGTCATCAATGGTAAAGACAGCTTCAGAGGAAATTTTCGAGAACCATATGAAGACGTTTCACTACATGACTGGTCAAGAAGGGAAACTAAAGCTGCGAGAAAAGTCATTGTTCGATAGCGTATTAAATGGCGATGATGCCGAAATTGAGAACGTTGGCAAGAAAATGGAAATTCCGCGAAAGAGCGAGAAAATTTGCGAAGAGGAAAAGAAAGATCTAGAATGCAAAGATTCGAATGCGGATGAAGAGAGAACTACAGTATTTGGTTGTAAGTGGCAGGGCTGCGATGTTACTTATTCAGACAGGAACGATCTAGTAAGGCACATTGAAAAAGTGCACATTGATCAGAGAAAAGCAGACGATTTGTACATTTGCTATTGGGATTGTTGTACTCGACAAACCAAACCTTTTAACGCCCGATACAAGTTGGTTATTCACATGCGAGTTCACAGCGGCGAGAAGCCAAATAAATGCACGGTAAGCCGGTCAATATCTTCGATATTTATCACTCATTCTTGTGCCGTGGTGATTTGTTTTGTTGTGTAATTTGTGTTTGTGTGAATAAAACGCTCGAAATTGTTGATGAGTAAAAACCTTTCTGGCAAGAATAGGTAGACTCGACCTAAAATAAATCGTTTGTATATCTGAAATCGAGTAGTGCGTACGCAGAAAGGTAGAATTAGTCGTGTCAATAAGCACATCACACGAGTTATGCAGCATGTTGAAAACTCTCCCGAGAGTGGTGTGAAAAGTCGATGCACATAATGAACTTGTAATAATTTTGATTGATTACCGAACTGGACCTAAGAAAAGAGTTGCTTGTGATGCGAAAAAAAATAATTTGAGACTTTACGTTGTCACAAGGACGATTTTCTAAAGTTGGGAAGCATTCGCCGCTCAACAGGGTCCCTCATTTATTTGCATATATGACAAAGATGTCTTTGTTCTTTTAATAAATATATCGGGGCTAAGAATTATTCAAGAACATATTTATTAATGACCGCGGTCGGGGGACCAAATGTGCAAATGTTAGTCGAGTTAGATGCTCGTCCACACGAAATCACGAAATGCTAGGAACCGAAATTCGGAAACCGTCCCCGCTTGACAGCATCAATAAAGATCGCTCAAACGACCAGCAAGTACTTTTGAGAGTGTTTTCGACTGTATTAGGGCCCAAAATTGAAGGAAAAACTCGAAACTGTTTTGGCATATTGATTACTTGACGGACTAACTATCAGTAGGGAGCTTTGGTGTATTGTATAGGCAAATTCATTAATCAATAATGTAGCGGTATTTACCTTTTGTTATGGGGACATTATTTACTAGAGTGAAAACATGTTGGCGGCAGGCCACAGAGAATATAAATGCGAAACAACAACATGCAAAATGCTAGCGGCACATCCTTTTATGATTTCAGCTTTCCTGTTAATCTTGAGTATTGAGTTTATGGTTATATAATATCGCTAATGTTTGCTATCGTGGTTATGAGAGAACCTGCACCTTTTTTGCTTTTCAAGAAAGTGATTATCTATAACAGCTTTACGTCATTCAGCCAAAAATTCATTTTAAAAGTTTTTGTTTGCTGAATTTAATGCCACGCATTTAGCCCTTTGGTTTTTTTTAAAAGCATTTACCCGGCGTGACAGTTTTGTTGCAAATGGTGCGAAAATAGGGAGCGCCCGTGATCCTGTCAAATAACAAACACGCTAAAACAGTATTGTATTCTTATCTAGTAGGTAAATTTTCTAAACACTAAATCACTTTATGACGCACACGCAATTTAAATTATTATAAATTCCGACTCTTCAGTCGTGAGTACTACTTTGAGTTTTATTTGTATTTTGCAATGTTTAAAATAATTTATACTAAGTTTCAGTATGAACAATTCTGAATTCCCAGCAGCTTTGAAACAGGTGTTGGCTTTCCGGTTATTTTAATGTTCAAATTCATACTGACTATTTATAAATTATTTTCTTATAAATTGTGTTGTATTTTTTACATTAACTGCACTGCAGTTTTCATTTTATCTCGGCTGCTTTCACGAGTTTATAAATTCACTCTTGTCGTTTTTTCAAATGGGAGAGATACATATGCAAGCAAGAACAAATATATTTTAGAACTGTTTTGAAAACGGATCTTCAATTTGCAAATTCTGGAATCTTTGTGTGTTAATATTGGTAACATTCTCTCTGTAGGTGTGTAAAACATTCTGTAATCAAATATACATATTTATAGGAAAAAGAAAATATTGTCACAATGTCAAGGTTACTCATATAGAATCAGTGCTACTGCAATGGTTGTCAAGTACTTACAAACTAGAAAGTTTAAAGAAATTTACCAAATTACACTCGATCTTCATTTTCCAATTACATGTAGAAATTATTTTGGATGCAAATAATGTAAACTTGAAACTAAGCCTCTCTTATTAATATTATGGCTTTGGAATGAAATAAAATTATAATATTTTTTAGAAACGATGAGCTGAGCAGTTTCAAGCACTATAATTGCCATTATGTGCAACTTAAATCCCAATGCAGCCATCCACATACCATTGACTTTTTCAAGAGAATGTTGTAATGTCCTGTCCACACAAAAACATGGACATGTACTGTATACATATACATCGTTTTTGATAAACAAAGCAGTTCCAGTTGAATATATATAACTGCATTAAAACAAAACATGCATATGACATTCTGAACTTTCATAACTTATGAAAGTACTCAACTTGTCTATAAAATTTTAGTTAAAAGTACAAAGTATATTAACACCTTCAACTACTCGCAAAACAAGTTAATATGCCTGTAGGGGTACAGGATTCAATTGGATGCCATGAATAGGTATCAAATTCCCAGCCCTCTGAGCCAATTAGTGTCTAATGCTCCAGGTTTGCATTTGACTTGTACTATACATGCACACAGCAAATCAACAACATTTGTGCAGTTGTAGATGATATAATCAAACAACTCTGGTGGAATTTTCTAATTAGAGTATTTCAGAAAGTGTATTTTAAATGTTATTTAAAAATTCTATATGAGTAAGATAAAATTTCTAATTGCAGTGAGGTGAACTATGGATTAATATACATCATTCTATTTTCCAGTTTCCCGGATGTACTAAAGCTTTTTCAAGGCTTGAGAACTTGAAAATCCACATGAGATCACACACAGGTGAAAAGCCATATACTTGTCAGTTTCCTGGCTGCCTCAAGGCATTTTCCAATTCATCTGATAGGGCAAAACATCAGCGCACCCATCAAGATAGGGTAAGAGTGCTTTAAATTTGTTTCCCCTGTATAAATAGGAGTGTTTCGAGAATGAAAGTAAACTAGCTGTAACTGTTATTTTGAAAGTTTGATGTGTATCTAGTTTGAGGAATAGTGATGGGGCAGGGGCCTAGCCAGGGTTTCTAGGAGGGAGGGGTTCCAAATTGGTTCCAATGAAAATGGTTGGTCTAAAATCCTTACATTACGGATGTACAAGACTTTGGCATTTACGCTATGCAAACAGAAGACGCCTTGGCTGCCATTAAGTGAATGTGTTTATCACTTCCTCGATATTTATGTTAAAAATAGGAGAAGGGGGTTCCTTGGTGTGAGAGAGGGGTAGGCAGCAAATTCAAGTGGAGTAACCGGCGAAAATCACCGGCTGCCGGCTCTTATTGAAACCCCTGAACGATAAGCAATGAATTTACAATAATCAAAGAAATTCATTGTTTGTCATTGTTATGGTTAAGGACATTTGGGGATTGTATCAAGGAATTTTGATGCAAGCAGCATTGAATTGTTACAAGCAATCAACACCATACATGCCTTTATCTTTCCTAATGTTTATGCTAAAACTATTGTTTCATGTTTGAACAAGTTAAATGTTAAGTAACATAAGTTACTGTATTGTAACTTTTGAATAAGAAATTAGATCTTAATTTTTTCAAATTTAGGTCATAAGAGTCTTAAAAAGTTGTAAACTTTGTGAGGTGTTAGTCACTTAACCCTTGTTTTAGTAAAAATTGGGTTTTTCACATCTTAAAAGCTCAATCTATGCACAGTTTTAGATAATATATTGGGGATCCTTTTCACTTAAAGGGGCTGTTTCACAGTATTATTGTGTGATCTTTCCATTGCTCAACAAAAGACATTAAAAATACAAAAACATGTTTGGCTAGATTAACATTTTAAGCACAGTTCTTCCTTAAACATTGCAAATATGGTACAGATGGTTTAATTTCGAGGGTGATTGAAACAGATTATGGTTAAGAGTGCTAACATGAATTTAGGCGGTGTTTACATGATGCCGATCGAGTTTCATTCCGGAACGAAAATAAATTCATACTGTGTTCACATGAAAAAATTGTAAAAATGAATTCGTACCGGAATGGAACTGGAAGCAGCGAAGAGCGGCGCCCCGCGTCAGGCTGGGCAGTAGATAATCAAAGCAGAAGTATTGATGCGCATGCTCTATTCGTTCCAGTCTACCAAAAGTTCAACTCCGCCGCCATTTCGTGCCGGAATGAACTCGTGCATTGTTTACATGATGCTGGAAAACCTTTGCGGTCAGATTTCGTTCCAGATCAAAAATTTCGATCCGGTACGAGAACCCAGATGAGTTCATTCCGGAATGAGTCATTCCGGTACAAACTTTTTTGAGGTATCATGTAAACAAATGCAGCGATTTGTATGGAACCGGGATGAAGTCGTACCAGAATTAAACTCGATCCAGTATCATGTAAACACGGCCTTAGTGTTGACCCATAGGATAAGTTATTTGAAAATGTACATTATAGCAACAAATTGCACTGGCCCTTGACATAACTGTTCATTAAAAGGATCTATTTGCATAATGAAATCATATTGTACAATAAACTTTAAGTAAAAATGCGAGGACCTGGTTTTGGCATGCAGCAGTTTTGCATAGGTTAACCATGAAACTGCTCCTTTAAAAATTCCCATTTGAAGAATTATTTCTTGAGTAACCTATTTGTATTATAAATGATTATTTTTATCCCCTTCTAGAAACCATATGCTTGTCAGGTGCCTGGCTGCCCAAAGAGGTACACAGATCCAAGCTCCCTTAGGAAACACTTTAAACAGCATATGACAGGCAAAGTTTCACAGCAGTCATCAAATACCAAGGTAATTGTTGAACTGAATAAAATGGTTGATGCAATAAAACATGTTATTATAGCTACCTGATGTTGTGCACACCTCTAGCTCTTCAGCAACCACCATGGCCCACATGCTTGGGCAATAAGAGGAAGAAAAAAATTCAGTCTACAACTTGCGAAACCATACAGACCTCACACACAGCTAAGAAGAAATAGTGTTTTTCTCAAAGGCCAGTACATTGGTAAATTGTACTGCCTTTCCCCACAGGTTTTACTTCCTTTCTCCAGCTGTAGACCAGTCTGGACTTTAGCTTGGGATTGTACGTACCTCCTTTCCCAGTTGATATACCTTCCATACTAAACCATAAGAAAAACACTTATTGCTTGCATTATTTGTAATAGAATGGTTGCATTGACAGGGTGTTTTCATAAGGAAATGTATCATAATGCCCAAAAAAGGATGAGGTGGTTATAAAGTTGGGTGTTCCTGTGTTAAATGTACAAGTATTACTACTACACAGTGTTACTTGATGCTAGGCGCTAAGCTTGCAACTCAACAAGTGATATTTCTTTCTTTAGCCAAAGCAGAAGCAAAAGCCCTCCAAGATATCAAAGCGGGAACTCCTAAGTGAGGGTGTTACTAAGCCACTGGACTATCATGGCTACCACTGTCAAACCAAAAGACAAAAGACAATGGTGGCATTGCGTCATAGAGTTATTGACAACTCAATGGCACAGTATCCTATTGAGTTTACGAATTCCCCCTGGTACAGTCCAGAGAATATTGCTATGTATCCTTTCGCAGCAGACATGCAATTCCCAATGGCTGAGGCATCTACACCAGAACCAGATGATGACACAATTGGGAACTTTACACAAACTCTGAGTTCTATGGAGATACCAACATTTGAGGAACAACTCAAGCCAGTTACTGCAGCATTTTAGAAAATCCTTGAAACTTCCTTAAACATCCTTGAAAAATGTGCATGAAAACTTAAGCGGAGACTTGGACTTGTCCTTGGGTGTGAAATTATTGTGCAAAAGTGTAGTCTTCTTTCATAATTAAACTTTATGTATACAGATGTACATTCTTCAACATTAGTTTCTTTTTAGTGATATATATATTATAGGCCTAATTTAGTTGATATTAAAAAATAACTTTTTGTATGACAATTATTAAATGTGCAAATATCAAGTTGGTATTTTCTTGTAAATAGCTGTAGCTCACATTATTTTGTATAATTATTATGAAAACATATTTTTAAAAACATTTGGCTGTATATACTTTGGAAATCATGCAAATCAAGAGTTTCAGTTAATTTTATTTCATCCTTCAATCAAATATAGCTTCACTAACAATTATATGCTTTGCAACAAGTGTACAAGCATTAGGTAAGCGCTGATACACAAACCAATTATATCACGACTTTTGAAGCATTTGTTGAAACCTTATAATGTTACCATTCATTTTGCCTGTCTTGAAAGGTTGAATCAGGAAATGCTAAGAGTTTCAACAAATTCAGATGTTCACAATTTTCATGAAAAATATGGCCTATATGGGTTTTTGAAATTTAGCAGAAGGGTTAATATTGAAATAATAGACTGTAAGTTGTTAGCTCGCAAGTTAGGTTGTAGTTCTGTTACTGATTACACTGTCGTATTCATTTGAGAAGACAATGGAAATCTGAGCTCATCTATTCAAATCCAATTCTAGATGAAGACGCACTTTAGTTGTGAGGGAGAATATGTTGACATCTGTAGCACTAACAATAGGCCTGTTCAATTCAATTTACAGATATATTATTGGATTGGGAAAAAGAGTGACGTTTAGTGTCAATATTCCTGTGCCCTAGCTACATGAACGTTGCAACTATTTTCATAAACCTTCATATTTTATATTATTCCTTCGCAATAATTAAGTTACTTTAATTTAAGATAAAAAGGAGAGTCCACACACTATTAATAAATTCTTGAATTAAAGGTATACATAGATCATGCTTATGCCATGTATATATGCGACAAAGGTCTATAGCTAGACTATATGCCCATTAGCTAACTAGACTATATACCTGTTAGCTAACTAGACTATATACCTGTTAGCAGAGTTCTTGTAAATAACGACTATAACTTATGAAACTCGAAAACACGAAAGACGCGACTTCTACATGCAAATGAAGTCTCAATAATTTTTGGTAAAAGCTGAGAAATGGATCACAGGTTCCATGTTCTGTTTAGTCACGACAAATACTGCTAGTTTGTAAATATGCAAAGAGAATAATTAGTATTTTTAGCATTTTAATATTTTTATTAAAAGTAAATGGAATATTACCAATTACATAAGTGTGCTAACTGGTAATTTATTTTAGAATACTGTTGCTTAATGTACCGTATTATTGCTTAGCAACAGTAATACCGAAATCATCAAGACATTGTTAATTAAGTGAAATACAAGAATGTCTACTGTGGCTATTTGACAATCGTCTAAATATATGAGAATACAGTGGATGAAAATCGTTGCTCTTGTGTTCTGAGTGATTTCTTTATTTATGAGATCAAACTCGAGATTCGATAGCCTACCTGCAGACGTTAATTCTCCTTCGCCCTGTCAGCGCTCGTCTGCAGGCAGCACGCTAGAGATTCAAAAGTCGACTACAAGATTGTTCAGAAGAGGTGAAGTGCATTGATCATGATAGCAAAATGCACATATAGGAAATTCGGTTCTTACACGTAATTGGCAATTTTTTCACTTTGTCGAGTTGTTTGGGAGCTCAGTATACAATCCACGACAAAAATAGGGTGAAACACTAGCAGACCCCCTTCCCCTTTTCAGTGTTGTTCGGCGCAAAATTGCTACTCACTGAAACTTGTGACTACAACGCTCAACAAACAACATTGTGCGGGGATTGTACCACTAGTTCTCCCTGATATTCAAAACAATGATGCAAAACTAAGCCCTGTCTATTATACTACGCCAAACATTTCTTCGCAACAAAGTCATCCATGGCTTTGTTACTGTGGTATTGAGAACAAAAAATCTACGTTTAGAGGTTGTTGTAACGAGCCCACACACTGTAACAGCAATCAAGTAAGTAGTGCCGGGTAGATTACTTAATATCACTTAACCGTCCGTTGAGTGCGCTATTAAAACTTTGGGTTTTTTTGCCATTGAAATAGCTTGACGCCCAGTTAATTTCTGATTGGGAGGTTGTAGAGTGCCCGCTGAAAACTCCCTAAATCGGACTATGGGAATCGAACACGGATTGCATTGGAAAGAGGCGACTGTACAACCCATGCTCCAGCAAACAATACTTTTACCAACTTTGGATAGCAGGTCACTACGTAATAAAAACCTAAGTACCTAGATATTATATTCAGTAACTGCTTTTAACCGCATAGCCTCTAATACAAACAACAAAGTGATAATACCCCTTGGATAATTTTTCCTGTGAAGGCGATTAGGCAATTCAGCCGTTACTTAACTCTAAAGGGTGACTGCGATGACACAAACCGACGTTGCAGGGAGTTATACACGTGATGGAAGCGCATATCAACCCTTCTCCTGCTAACATTACAAGACTTGTAGAAGCATACCTCATGAAAATTGTGAACCTCTGAATTTGTTGAAACACTTACCATTTCCTGATCCTACCTTTCAAGACGAGCAAAACGAATGGTCACACTATAAGGTTTCAATAAATGGTTCAAAAGTTGCGATATCCTTGGTTTCTGTGAAAACGGGGGTTTAGCATGGCAGTGGTTTTATGCTTGGATGCGCTATTTTCGTTGGTTTGTGTCGTATGGTGACACCATATAGTTAATTACCAATTACCCGATAGGGCAGATTGCTGAAGATCTCGAATGATGCTGTCGATACGAGAGGTGTAAATAGTTAAATATGTAGAGCCAAGTGTACATATATATTAATGGCAAACTGAAAAAGTTGTATCTGATCTATTAAATAACGTTAATTCATAGAATGCTATGAAAATATGATTAAGAACTAGTTCAAAAGCTAGGGTTAAGTTTTTGGACACAATATGCGACGTTCTTCAGAGATAAGAAACCGTTGAAAGCGAATTTAAATCGAGCATGTTTGATGCAAGGCCTGTAAACTCGAGCGAATTTCTTTCTCTCAGTCTGCCTGGGAAAAGTCAAGATTATAAGAATCGCCTTTATCTGCAATCGCTCACACCCTTGGCAATGACAGCATGGATATCATTGGTTTGTGGCTTTAGCGCGAGTATTTACAGAGGTTGTAAAATTTGTTTCATCTTGAAGAGGGTGTGTCATGATTCTTCCCAGTTTTGTCGCCCTCCCCCCTAATGCAATGACAAAAAAGCCCCCTAATTCAGACAGGGCCAATATTAATAGACTTATTACAACAATTCAAAAATTATCACTAAATGGTCACATATAAATACGAGAGATATCGTATAGTTTCATTGCCTCGTTTGCATAAACTTGTTCAGGCACAGTTGTAACATGAACTTGTTTAAAAGTCGCTGCATAGAATCAAGGTTTTCAATAAGAGCCGGCAGCTACTCCACTTGAATTCGCCGCCTACTTTAGATGAAAAACTGTTGAAAACTGAAGGTTATCTAAGATCGCACTATGGCACTCATCGCCTGTTATCCGCCTACTCCTCAACTTTTGCCACCTACTATATTTCTTATTGAAAACCCTGAGAATATGAACTTTTTGAAACACCGTTAAAACATGAACTTGTTAAAAAATCCACTGGGAACATGAACTTATTAAAAAATCCACTGGAAACATGAACTTATGATCAGTAAAACCAAGTGAAAACACGAACTTATTAAAACCCAGTGGAAACATAAACTGATTAAAACCCAGTGGAAACATGATTAAAACCCAGTGGAAACATGAACTTATTAAAATCCAGTGGAAACATGAACGTATTAAAATCCAGTGGAAACATTAATTTATTAAAACCCAGTGGAAACATAAACTGATTAAAACCCAGTGGAAACATGAATTTATTAAAATCCAGTGAAAACATGAACTTATTAAAACCCAGGAAACATGAACTGATTAAAACCCAGTGAAAACATGAATTTATTAAAACCCAGTGGAAACAACGTTGAAACATGAACTTGTGAAACACCATTGGAACGTGAACTTTTCAAAACACCGTTGGAACATGAACATGTTGGGGTGTGACCTCGGTGTTGAATCGCTATCTCAACATGACCTTGTTCAGATGTTTTAAGAGACACTAGTACACATCTGTACATTACAATATTTACGATCTTCAAGAGCAATACATGTCCTCCGTCTTTTTTCAAAGGTTTAATGACAAAGACAGCCCCTTACATAACCTGCTATTACCAGGGTTAAGGAATACGAAGCAAAACCTGCGGTAGACCCAAAGTAATAGAAAGCCTAAGCTATATAACTACATATTACATTTTTTAGACTGTTAAATGTAGATTTGAATTTGAATTTGTAACATTAGATTTAAATTTTTAAATGATGAATAAGGGCATTAATATTATTATTATCAGTATTATTATTATTATTATAATTAATTATTATTATTTAATATAACATAACGCCATAAATACTATATAACACTGAGAAGACGGTTCTCTCATTTGCTTCACTCTGGAAAGTTAATGAGACAAATCTTGCATAACTCCAGTGCACCAGAATTGACAATCTCACCAACGCGTTCTGAAGCCGCTAAACATGAATTGCACTTGCTACAAGGTTACCCTAAGACACTGGTCAAATGCTCGAAATGACAGCGAACACGTTTAACCCTTATGATAAAATAAACACAACATATATCAACTTACAGTTAAGCTATTTCATCATTTGACTTAATTGACGACGTAGAAAATTCTGTTTATTAGAACTCTGCCTACCAGTGCTTCTTGGAAACCTAACAATGTTTCTCGGAATCCCTACCAGTGTTTCTTGGAATCCCTACCAGTGTTTCTTGGAACCCCTACCAGTGTTTCTTGGAATCTCTACTAGGCTTTCCCAGCTCAGCCTAGCTTTCAGTTCGGTCACGTATAGACAGTTGTTAACGTTATTGCACGGCCTATGTATATAGGGAATCTTGCCCCTGCCCCAATGTTTGAGTGAAATAGTCATAACCTAATTGATATCTAATGAAATCTTGGAATCCCATTTATATTGCATAAATTTAACAACCACTGACCGACACAGTACTCACTCATGACGTCTCATCCAGAGCTCTCAAAAGGGATACAGCTTTGAGTTTCTTTCTCGAAAATGAATCACGCTTAATGTGCACGTAACTCTTCATCCAGCCACCATCAACATCATCATCGCCATCGTTACTTTCCGTCACCTTGGGTGGGGGCAAAACACGTTTTCGTTTCTTTGTTGCTGTTCTATTACCCAGACTGTTATTGCCTAAAGGAACAGTCCTGAAGGAATTCAGATCAACATATATCCGTAACTCTGGCAGAACTAGCTTCTTGTGCTGTAGTAGAATTGTTGGAAATGGGCTTGGCTCTTGCCTGTGAGAAGAAGCTTCCGCAATCAACTTCTTTCTTGACTTGAACTTGTAGAAGGCGGTGACAGCAGTCCTCTTTTCAGCAGCTGACTTCTTAGTGTCAATATCTGCGCGGCTTATTAGTTCTTGTACAAACTCGCACGCCCAACCTGAGTTCTTAACAAATTTCTCTCGGGCGAATTCTTCTATCTAAAAAGAAACACATCATCTTATATACTAATCAATATATTTATATAATTATTATCGTTTTCTTGAAGTCTAAATTTAATTGTTATAAAGCAAACTTGTGTGTTTTCGACTCGAATGCGCGCTCTCATTGGCAAAATCGAGGTCATGTGGAATAGTTCAAATCAAATGTTACCCGGCTGGTCAACATCTCGAACATTGTTGACCAGGCGGTGAACATTGCTATCGCGCTATCACGTTTGAGAGCAGGAAAATTTGTTTTGTTTTAATAATTGTGGTTTATTTTGTTATAGCTATATATGCTATATATAACAGAACACTTAATGACTGCTCTCTCGGGAAACATCTGTTTTGTTCCCTCGAATTTCGATGTTCTCGAAACAAAACAGATGTTTCCCTCGTGAACAGTGATTAAGTGTATAATATTATATGGACGCTTCCGAGCTGAGTTGTTACTATTTTTTTGTCAAATCTTCTATCATCTATCAAACGTATCTTAGAACTTTCACTCAGTCTACAACCTTCATAATTCCTTCATTTTTGTACAAGTTTCAGTTAAGAATCATTTCTAAGTTGACTTGATTAGTGCTAAAAGCTCGGTTTACTAAATAAGACGATAAAATTACTGTCCCTTATGTTTTGTTACAAAAGCTACAATCTGTATTTTTCTCAAGTCTACATTCCATTTTTGTTCAGTTCTTTTCTTTAATTTCTTCTCCAAATTAACCTGTTAATGAGTTTTGGATTTCCGTTTTATTCTTGGATTACTCATTGCCTGCTCGTTTGAGTTTAGCACTCTGGTACTGGCTTACCCAGTAACATTCCATACTTTTCCATAAATAACGTTATTATGTAGTCTAAGTGCTTGTGTCAACCTGTCGTGTGTTATGTATAGGATAATAGTGATTTTCAGACTATTGTACAAAAGCCGCATACTGTAGAGTAGTGCGTGTGCCAACCTGTCGTGTGTTATGTATGTTAATAGTGATTTCAAACGCTTGGACAAAGCCACATACTGCAGCCAGCCCATGCAAAATAGCCGTCTGCCATGTAACTGTCAAAATGCACGCCAGACTGTGGAACGGGCAGGCGCAATTTGTGGTTTTTGATTGTTTGGACTGCAAAAATAATGTAGATGGTGGTCCAGATTTGTTCTTATTGCAGTAGCATTGTGTAGAGAAGAGCTTGCATCAACCTGTCATGTTGCCATGCAAGTTAATCTTAATTTCAAACTCTTGTACAAAAGCCACACACTGTACATAAAGACGTGCTTACAAGTACCAACCTCTCGTGTCAGACAGAGATCCCTACTGTCCTGTAACTTCCTAACACCCCCAGGGACAGTCACTTTCGTTCCAGTGAGGTTTAGGTTTTCAAGACATGCAAACTTCCATAGATATTGGATGGTCTTGTCGGTAATGGAAGGGTTAAGGGACACATCAAGGCTGACCAACTGTGTTAAACCTGCCCCAAACATGCGGCATGGCAAGGTCAACTTTGCAACACCGACATCAGTCAAACAATTGTTCTTCAGGCTTAGTCGTTTAATACTTATGAGATAGAAAAGAAATGGAAGTTGTTTAATGACCAAGTAAGGGAAGACATTTTATGAGGGGTGGGGTAGGGAAAAAGATTTCCAAGAATTTCATATACTGCTTTAAGAGTCATTGTAATGTATTAGTGACTTCAAAACCTTAGAGGCCTTAGCAAAATATCAACTTATTGCTGTTTTATCAGGGGATCCACAGTTAAAGTTTTTTTAATAGGTGACCTCACCATGAGCAAATGCTCATCTCCTTAACCCTTTGAGCCTTCTGTCAGTTTATCAGCATGTAACTTCTCCTTACATTATCCACACAGAATATGTTGTTTAGTTATGAGAATAAAGCAATTGATCATACACAGCAAGTTATACAAGATGAATTTTTTAAGCAAAATTCTCTTAACCTGTTTAATAGAAAACTATTGAGACAGTTTAGGAGAATTTAGCACTAATAATACTATTTGAAGCCTGGAAAGTGTAATGTTTTCATAAAATAAGTATTTGCTAAATCCTTATCAGGAATTTAAATCCAAATTTAAACGTTTGCTGCAGGCATTACTATAAATCTGTACAGTCTGTACATGGAAACTTACAAAGTGACAGAAGTTTCAGCCAATCAGAAGACAGAAAATATGTGATGGACCTACGAATTAGTGAGCACTGGCAGTGCAGCCATATAATAACAAGTGATATTACCTGTGTCTTTAATAAGTTAGCTGAACCTGAACCTTGGAATTGCTTCATGTTGATAAAACACTTCAAATCAATACATAGTTAATACTCCATATTGTCAGACTGGAACTCGTTCAGCCACATGTATATAGCATTCCTTTAACTTTGAAATTGCCAAAATAATTCAATGAATATCCTAATTCAGCTGTACTCAAAGAAATTTTGAATAAAAATGACACCTAGACATTACCCCTGAGAACCCATGAGAACCCCTGAGAAGCTTCGTACCCTGTTTATCACAAAAACAGGACTTCAGGTAAAGCATACTCTGACAAAATTTACCTGATTACCTGGCAAAACACATACTGTGTTTATGAATGTGCTGTAAGTAAGAAACATCTCCTATCCATATCCCCATGTGCTCATATTTGTAGCAGTTGACCCCCCCCCCCCAGGTCTTTACCTTGTCATTTCTGCAACTTGTTTCAGAAGTTCATGTTCATCTCCCAGTCTACAGTGGCCCAGATCAAGCTCAGACAGTGCAGCAAAGCACTGCAGATATTCAGCCTGGTTATTGGCAAATAGGTGTTGTCCTGCAAGGGACAAACTTCTCAACACCAGATCCCCATATGCATCAGAGAAGAGCTTCAGTGTATCTCGGCTTTGATCCACATCACTGTTGCTGTAGACGCATTTAAATAACTGCTCACCAATGATGTCCGGAAACCCAATGAGAGATTCCACAATAGTAATATTTCTTGCCACAAAGTCCAGGCATATTAAGAACAGTGACTGGGGACAGAATACCGAGTTGCCAAGCTTTTTAGAACACGTTGCAGCTGTCAACAAAGAGAAATGAAAGATAAAATGTATGTCAATTTTCACCATGAACTGGAAAATGTGCAGTTGTGACTTGATCTATGCAAGATTCATCACCAATTGCTATGCCTATGGCAGCATCACCATCTATTTACTGTCAACTGGTGAATTAGTGTTGCTATTCATGCCATTCTATCAAAACACATTAACTCAAGGTCTAAATAAGGTCCAAAAACTAGAATGTTTTTTTTCATTTCTTTGTTAATCGGGTAAATTTATAAGTTAAAGCTTGCAAACACACACATACTCGTCTCACTTTAGGTCACAAGCATTAATAATTACGCTTAAAGTTAAGCTCTCAGTCTTTATCTGTATACCTTGAAGAGTTTCTTTGCTCAAGTAATGTCTGTTACTTCTACCCTCCGGATGGTAGCCCGGTGGAGAGTGAAGGCGGCCATATTTGTTTCTCGTATACACGAGGCCTTGGTCATCGATATTCTCAAAGGCATCTCGAGGGATCTCCCCAAATGACATTACAAATCGTAATCAAAATCAGACCAATTGGCTTTTTGTCGAGTGGGGACGTCGATCTTAAACTTCCCGCCGAAATTCCGACTATGAGCGAGTTGTTCCGAATATGTCCGACAAGATATCGACTGTATAGCAATGAGCCGCCGGAAGACCAGCGGTGTACACCTCACGTGTAGCAATCCAAAATGGCGGACATGTTTGGTGAAAGTATCTTTGACGTATTTGAAGAAAATGATGATTCTGAAAAGAAGAAAAAGTCAAAAAAGCGTAAGAAAGAGGGGCCGAAGGAGGTGCCAGAGTCGACTGCATCGGCAGATAAATCACCGTTTGGGGAAAAAAGAGATTTCAAACCTGATGTGACCGAGTTGGACTTAGAATACGTGGAAATGTCAGCGAAAAAAGCAAAAGTTGAGGATACAATTGAAAGGTATTTACCATTTACTACGTACTATGAATCACTGATTTGTGTCAAGTTTTGAACTATCGACCACTCATGATTCTATACCATACCAGTACATTGCATCTAGGTCAGTATAGATGGAAACCGACAGGCTGCATAATAATAATAATTAAGTATTAACACTTGTCATGGGTTTACAATACTTTATTATATGGCTGGCTAAATTCGCACGCTCTGATTGGTCAATTCCAGGTCCGTAACTTACCTAGTTCCAGTCTCAAAGGACGAAAAAATTCTAAGCCATATAATAAACATCTCATTAATCTCGTTTGCTCAATCCGTACCGTAATTTACGGACCCTCGTTTTTTCCTCATGGCCTGTGTGCTTCGCGCTTGGGCCATAAGTGGGAAAAAACTCGGGTCCGTAACTTACGGTACGGACCTCGCACTCGATTAATAAG
>JANSTR010120968.1:0-11949 GCA_025434805.1 Antipathozoanthus remengesaui | reverse complement strand
GGGGGTAAGGGACAGGGTAAGCAGCAGATGTAATGGGAAATGGCCAGGGTAAGGGGAAAGGTGGCTGGGATGGGAGAAGGATCGAAATATCCCCTTCTCATTATACGTTTACTGAGGGTAAAACTCAATTTAATGGTTAGGCATGCCTCCCAGAAATTTGCACAGAGATGGGAATGATTCTTCCAAAGAAGTTATACAGACAAGTGAAGTGAAGTGAATGGTCACTGCTGTGCTTATACAACGAAACTGTTGCAACTAAGAGATATTTTTTATGAGTGTGAGCTCCCTAGATGAGCATGGTTTTGCTCTTTAGCAAAACGCATAAACAAACGTGTTAGTGTACGTTTAAATAAAATAGAACAATAATAATTTTGCTCGTTGTAGGTGAGTTCCAGCTGGTACAACGAATCTTGGTCACCAGGCAAAGAGAAACTTTTGAATATATTTGATGGCATTTTCAACCTTGCCGTGAAAGCACCGCACGGCGAGTTATTTGAAAACTTCACAAAGATGTTTACTCGTCAAATCTTGGAAAAGAATGGTATTCCTTCTGCAGGAATTGTAAGTATCCTTAATTCCAACACACCGTACAACCCATTCCCAGGCCTGTACATATTCTGATTAAGCGCACATGTGCCCCGGACTAGGCAACAGCCGTCGGATTTTATGCTAGTCACACCACTCCAGGGTTGGGCTCAGTCTCCAGCCGTCGGATTTTCGTGCGCCCGCGATACTCTCCCCCGAAAGAAAGAGAAAGAGTCCAGGGAGAGTATCGCGAGCGCACGAAACCCTGACGGCTGGAGACTGAGCCCAACCCTGAAGTGGTGTGACTAGCATACTAGGGAGTTTAAGCAACAAGGACGGCAACGTCAGCCAGAACGGCTGCTAAATTTTTAAGTTCCCGGTTTGTTTTTCTTCTTAAAATTCCGTTTTATTCTTTAATGTTCATCATGAAGGTTTGTGAATGGTAAATATTAGAAGCCTACATTTTTCAAGCCAAACGAAGATCATGTTAGTTTATATTTTGGCTTTGTCGTTCTCTGCAGAACCCGAAATTGACCTTTTCACGTTCTGTTTTCAAGACGACGGTTAAAGAGTGGCCAGCTGGTTGCATTCCAACGAGCAGCTATTGTATTTTGTAATTAGGTCCATTGTTTTCTTCTGTTCTCGTTGACGTTGCCGTCGTGACAAGGAGAACATTAGGACCCCAAGAACTTAGAAATAACGGAGGGGTTGGCGCAGTGGTTAAGATCTCTGCTTCCCAACCCAAAGGTCCCAGGTTCAATCCCCGGCGTGTTTGAGGGTTCAATATTTGTGCAACCTTCTTTCTCGCTAAAGTTCACTCAGCTTTTTATCTTTTCCGGGGTCGGTAAAATGAGTACCGGCATACATGGACCGATTTGCAGCGGCTGCCAGAGGCGCCTATATATGCTTCTGTTTCGCTATGGGAAAACTGGTCATTGTAAAGCGCCTTTGAGCATATTCATATAGAAAAGGCGCTATATAAATGTACCATTTTCCTTTTTTTAACTTCAAAACTGAGAAGCTGCTAAAATAATAAATATCGTTCCTAGCACTGCAATGTCCATGTTTCTCATTCAAGCGATTTTATCGCTGTATCAACTGAGTTAACCAGACGCCTGACCACTCGACCACAGAGTTTAAGCATCGACGACGGGAACGTCAACGAGAACGGCTGTTAGCTTTTAAGTTCCTGGTTTCTTTGTCTTTGTTAACCCTAGAAGGCATGGGCCAAAAAAAGTTACACGAAAGCATAAGGGTCATCTGACCCCCCCCCCTGATTTTTATTTGTTGTTTTTAACCTTTTTCACGGCGAATTTTTGAGACAATTTGGAAAGATTTCGGAGTGAAGTTGAATCACCGGGTCTTGCTCTCGTTCTTTATTCTCTTGAGGAGTGAATCAACTATCATCAGGATGAGTAATGAAATAACAATATATGCAACTTTGGCCGAAAACGGTTGCTTTCCATAGCAACCAGAGCTACCTAATTTGCATATTTATTAGAATTTTCTTAGATAGAATGAAAATTATTTCTAAATTAGTGTTTCCAGACCACACTTTCTTTTCTTTCCTTGTTTTTAATCCTCAGTTGTGTTGTTCCATCACTGGAATAGGTTTTGTGAAGATTTCACCATAATTGAAGACAGACTATGTGTGCTACCTATGACTAAGATTGATTGGCGTGATTCCTTTGGATGGCCTAATTTACATAACAAGCAAGAATATGAGAACATCTCTCTTCAAATCCATTGTATCCAATTAATTTTTTCATATATGCAAAGCTCGGTGGTAGCTACTTTCTGATAGACAATTACAAAGTATCAGTGATTGGTTACTGTTTCCATGGCAACAACCTTAAGCAACATATCAAAAGGGAGTAAAGGACCAGTACGAACATCACTGTCATCGGAGTTAACAGCAAACGCTTCAAAATCCGACTTAAAATCCATAATTTGTTCTATAGTGAACTACAGTCTACAGTGAACAAAGGATCATTTTTAAATTCACAAGGGAAACAGACGTGAGAAGCAAAAATTAACAACAAATTCTGGTAAAATGGAAGGCCTTAAATTTCCGAAAATCGCAAGAACATCGACCACGTTGTTTCAAAACCTGTCAAGAGGGGGGTTTACCTATTGTAATGAACCTAGAGCCTGAAACAGTCGCTAACATTATTGGAACTTAGGATGACTCTAAAATCCGCCAAATATGGCTGATTACCGTGTAAATGCCAGAACGTTTCTAGTAAATGCTATTTATTAGTGAACATGCTTTTTAAAGCTTATTCCAACTCGCCACCACCCTTTGGTGCTTCAAAAAATAAATCGAAACATGGAGAAAATGTTCGAATTTTCTCTAGCAATTGCCATTTTCTGCATTTCCCACATGTATCATTCAAATGATATGTTTCAGTGTAATTATTTGCCAATATAGGAATGGACACATGTTTAATTTTTTCAAAACAAAATTACGTCATTTTATCACTTTTTGGTAACCATGGCAACCAAACAATGAGCACGTGACCAGCATAAATTGAAAGATCAAAAACCAATTAACAATTATGCTAAATCTTAATATTGAAATGTTTGACTAATAGGCTTGTGTGTTTTTAAATAAAAAAGGGCTAGTGTTATAAACATTTACAAGTCGCCAATAAAAGAGATTTAAAAATAAAATTAAGTTATTTTTAAAAACATTTTCCTTTAAAATTGTATTCTTTAGAATTGTATCCACAGATATTTGCTGCTTGTAGGGTATCTTCTTGAAAGTTTTTATGTATCTAACCAAGACTTCACCATGCTCTCGCACATCTCTTTTAAATTTAGTTTTTAGCCCATATCCTGCTTTGAGTTTTAATACTCTTAAGTTGCCGAGCTTCATGGAAATTTTGAAGTTTCAAATTTGCTAAAATAGTTAGCATATCTGGATTCTAGGTTTGTCAGTACTAGGAAAATAAATGGTCACATCGCATTTCTACAAGTGGTTCAAACTTTAAGATACCTTGGTTTATGTGAATTCGGATTTCTCATGATAAGAGTTAAAGGGACGCTCAGCTCCTGACAACAGTTTGATTGTGATAACCAAATAACATTTTCATCAGTTAGTTACGTGACGGAGACGATTTAGGAAAGACAGTACCAAATAGTACATCACGGTTCTGAACAATGCGCCTTTGATTCTTCCAGACAAACCTTTGTGGATCTCCTTTTCAAAACACTTACTCTGTTCGCCTTGTCAGGAATGGGGGGCTTCTGGTGACCCTGGACCAAGCAGTGGAAAACCTTTTTGAAACTCCTCCGAAACTCTGAGCTAAATAACGCGTACGAGGAGGGAACGGCGATTACACCAACGCACGACAACGTAATGGCGATTGCGCGATAAATAAGCTTCTTCTGCGTATCTTTTTTACTTAAAATGTCAAACGCTTCCAGTGTTTTTTGGATGGCAAATGGTGCCCATGTTATGACAAAAATCAGCAACACTGTAATAGACATTTTCACAATTTTTACCTTTGATTTTTCTTGGGCATCTGAGTTATTTTGACCCAGCTTGTGCCTTGTCCAGATCACTTGAGCAATGCGAAGGTAGCAAATTGCCGAAATCATCAATGGACCACCAAATCCTGTTGTGATGTAGGTTAAAGAAAATATTTTTGGATAAATTCCTTCTTCGAAACTGCAGGTGCTCCAGCTGTAATCCATGTTGTTTGAATTGTTGAATTCACTAGCAGCGCTTTCCATTTGCACCGTGTGAATCGGCGCAAAAATCTGAGGTAAAGAGAAGACAATTCCAAAGATCCAAGCACAATATGGTGCTCTTTCTCTGAATCTCGTTGAGTTTGTCATGCCTTTAAAGGGATGTACAATGTTCAAGTAACGGTCCCAGGCAATTGCTGTTAATAACGCGAACACAATGTGATCGGTTAGTGACCAACAAGAATACTTTAACTTACAATAAAGGGTAGAATTAAAGGACGAGGTTATCTCTTTTGCCAGCAACAAAACGAATTGGAGCCAATCCTTTGCAATCTGTGGGAATGTGAGGTGTAAGATAAGCCAAAACGAGCCGTTTCGAAGCTGTGAACTACGGTAAATAGCCAAGGCAGACCCAACGGCGAACACGCTTTGTGTTAGAATACACACGATTTTGCAAATCCAATTTAGAAAGGTAAAGGTGATGGCCATGTCTTGTTGTTAGTTTCCTTCAACTATGTGAACCTGATTCTTCCGCCTATACTAGATCTACTTTTAGCTTCACACTGATGAAAATGCTTATAAATCAGTTTAGCTTGTTAATTGACATTCTCTCGGTGGCAAAAAGCTATGTAGGCACAAAAGCGAACACATATAACAAAAGAGGTAATAACCATTTAGACAAGAGGTAAGACAATTTTTGTTCACTTCACAGTGAGAAGTCTCTCCCTCGGAAAATCATTTGGTGCATTTCCAAGGGAGATGACTGAAAAGGAATACAAACATCCGCGGGGAGGCCAGAAGTTTTTGTAGTCAAACAGGCTTATCTAACTAGAACAATAATAAATCAAATTAAATTTTAAAACTCTATAAAAAGGCAATATTAAAAAATCACCTGCCGACTACACCACATTGTTCAAAATGTCAAATGCAGTCACGATTCCTTCCATCGCTTCCTTTCAGGACTGTATTTCATTGTACCACAATTGTGTCTTTGTAAAATAGCGAATTTTGTGCTCTTCACGATGTCGTGATGTTGACTGCATCAGAACCCAAATGATAAGAATGCATTTCTTTTGGCCGAACGTCATTTTAAGACTGACCTATTTGCAGTCTCTCTCTCTCTTGGTGTTTGGATAACGTCCAAGAAGACAAATATTTTCACTAAACATCTAGGCACGAGAACAAGTCATTCAATGACTTGTTTCTATTGATTTACACTCGGTACAAAAGGTCATCTTCCTTCCTTTTTAGAGCCGGATATTTGATGGTGAATATGGAAAACAATATAAAATTAATGGGAAATTAAAAGTACGTATGAAGGTTTGTATTGTTGTGTGTTGAATATTTAAATCATTCAAATGAAAAAAATATGGCGCATTGCTAATTTGGTAATTCGGATATTGCTGAGTTTTTGACAAATTTTTGATTAACTGAGATCATGTTTCATTCTAGTTCGGTTTTTTGTAATTGTAATCATTTTAAACTCATCAAGTAGAGCTTCCAGAGATTTTGTATTAGATTGTTTTCGCATCAAACACTCCGTTTGTTACCTTGAAAGGCTTCAGTTGAACATCGTTCGCTTTTTCGAGCTCCTCGACTTGAAGACCACCTCTCTGGATATAAATCTTAACGCAAATGACTTCTTTGAAGCTCTCTCGAAACTCGGGACTGAACAAAGCATATACAAATGGAATTGTAATTCCACCAAAGAAAAGTAAAATGGTTGCAGCTGACATGGAAATCGTGTGAACTTTATCAAATATCGCCGCAATATTAAACGTCTCTACGACAACACCTATTGCAAATGGAGACCACGTAATCTCCCAAAGAATGAGAACGGCTAAGGCCATTTTGACAATTTTGAATTTGGATTTTTGCTGACTGTTGACACTAGAAGGGAATCTTTTCCCTCTTGTCCAAATCACGCGACCAATTCGCAGGTAGCATAATGTTGATATGAAATATGGGCCAAGGAATCCCGTGCAAACTGAGCTCAGAAAAACTGCCTTTCCAAGATCACCCACATCGGCAACACAAGCGTATATTGTGTGGTTTGCTTTCAAAAGGTTTTCCTCATTTGCCACTTTTTTGGTACCATAGGCAAAGAGAACTGGAAGCGACAAGACGAGAGCAATAAACCAGGCAGCTACTGGAACTCTTTTCCTGAATGAAGCAGTCAATGTCATCGCTTTGAAAGGATAAACAACATTTATATATCGATCCAAGGCGATAGCAGTTAATATGATGAAGGCAGCATGATCAGTTACTAGCCAGGAGTATGTGGAATATTTGCAGAGTATATTAATGTTAGCGATTACAATTGAAGCCACAACTGCTGGCATTGACAACCAAGCTTTAGCCAACTGGACGTAGGTCAGATTGCAAATGAGCGAGAACGGACCATTTCGAAGATGACGGTTCCTTTTGATCGCCACTACGACTGCAATCTGACAAACTGTCCCCACAACAATCAATAAACCGCAGCTACATACAAAGACCAGAACCCACATTTCCATCTTTGGTTACAGAACCGCAAGTCGCACCGTTTGTGGATCCTTGATGTATATGTAGTGTTTCTTTACGAGATACTCATTGCACCTTTGATAGTCAGCGTGATGTCACTGAAAAAAACAGGATGTAAATAAATAAAGTTGATTAATCCGCGATCTTTGGAAAACGAGGAACCAAGGAGAAGCAGGCGAAAGCTAGAAAATCAAAAATCCATGAACCTTTCACAATGGAAACCAATTGCAAAACAGCGCCGATTTTATGCTTTTATTCAAACCGACTCAGTTCGACCATATACCCTTCTATAAATATTCACTACATTTTACATTTTTATATCGTTACTTGTAATGTATTCAAATTTGTATCGTATTTCATAATTTTTAGAAATGTAATGAGATTACAGAAGCCTACAAATGAAATTTCAATAATGGATAGATGTGTGTAGTGAAAGCAGAAGGAAAGGTTGAGGATGATTTGCAAATATTTGTTTTTAAAAAACACCGTTGTTTTTTGTTTTAGTATTTGTTTCGATACAAAAAATTACTAAAGACACGCTGTATAGTCTTGAGTTATCCTCTTTTTTATTTTACTTTCTTTGAACTAGTACAGATACTGAAAATTGTTTTTAAACTTTCTGCGACTACTCATTTTGTTTTTTTAACACAACTGGTCACTTCAATTTAGGCGGCAATGAAGTTAACTAAATATTTAATTTTGACTTAATTTAGTTTAGCTTGATTATCACTTTTCGAAAAACTGCATGCTTGTAAAAGCATATTCATTCTGAATTCACTGTCAATAGCATGAGCTTAACTTGCTGTTTAACTGAACACCACATACTCGTATTTCTTCGATTAAAGCCCTGTTTCCATATAATCGCTGCGATCGCCAGGATCGCTGAAAATTAGTTCAGCGGTGACCAGCGATCAGCTGATTCACATATAATCGCTGAGAACTTTCAGAATATCGACAATAGGCAGTGCGAATGTTTTAGACTTTTTCTCAGCATAGTTTACACTCATATCACAAGACACAATTATCTGCTACTTTCCTTCAGCAATTCGTCTTTGTCAGTTCGTGTCTGTAGTCTTGCGATCGTTACCAAATCGTTAGCCTCCAATGCAGCCGTCTTATTTCCTTCCGCGGAAGGAAATAAGGCGGCTGCATTGGAGCCTACCAAATCACGATTATACAAAGTGATGTAGTAACTGCCATACTTCTGTACTTCCTCTACGAAATAGCACCGTCGACAGATGAACTTCGTTCCAAAGCCATCTCAAACTATAAACTGTGAACAAAAATATATTTCGAGAAACACGAGACCGCCAAAAACACGAACTGTTGACGAGCTGTTTCCCGACTGAATAGGAACATATTCCACAAACATCGAGCTAAAATACAACTTTCGATCGTTGCGATCGCATGCCATGAATCTCGTTCCGGCAGCGAGGTGAAAACGAAGCTGTATAAATTTTCTACAGTGCCTATTTTTTTGCTGAAGCTTGATCTCAACCTCAAGGTGTTTTCAATTTATCTTATTGTTTCAACCTTGGGTCATTGTTTTACTTTTGTAACCATGTACTCTGCTGTTGATATTTTACTTTCATACAAGTACAGGTTGTTCTCTCCAGATTCGATGCATGATTTGTAATGATTCCGAGGTTGGCACTGAACCCTTGAATTTACCTCCTTTGTTTTGTTTGACGAAACCAGGAATATAAATTACACGGTCACTACGCAAACGGACGGATGGTGCCATATGAACGATTCAGTCAGGCGTTCCGTGCCGCAACAGCCGGTCACCTTGCAATGTTTTATGTATGCATACAGTATAGGTATAATTACCAATTAGACCTCGAAAACTAATGGACTACGAGTCAATAGCCCATGAGGCCGAGAAGTCTACATAATTGTTTTAGTAGAAACCTTTTAAACCATTCTGGAAATAAAAAAAGGCCTTTCAAAGTTAACTTGTAAAGAAACGAATTGAAACAATTTTTGTTTTGATCCGCGGATGAATGAACTAAATTGAAAATCTTGGATGGTTTTCTAGTCTTACCATTAAATATCTTCACTCCATAGTTTGTTGCTTTCTTTGTTTTCTCTGGGACAGAAATGTCCAGTAGGTTGTCAATCCACAGCAAAACGGGCTTCAGCGACTTGATCCGCCATATTGTTATGGGTCGCTGCCATGGTCTACCACAATTAGACCATAGTAGAGTAGCCAATCAGAACGCGCTATAGACCATTGTACGTTTCTACTAACATCCATTGTTTCCCTGATGTTGAAACATATATTGGAGTACGGATCGTTGTAACATACTCTTTACATTTTCCATCGTTCAACACGGGAAAGACCCATACCCTAAAACTGAAAACCCACGCTTTTTATACTTTGTATTCGAAAAAAAAATGACTCAATAAACATTATTTAGTTGTCGAGTCATAAAGGCGTAGCAGGCGTAGCTGGCAGTCTTGTTGGGGCAGATAAATCGAAGAAAATCGAGATTGGGCGCCATATTGGACGAGTGTATGAGGTGTATGAGGAGAGCCTGGGGTGAGGAGAAACGAGAGTTGATCAGGAAGGGCATTTTGTTTCTATATTTTAGTTCTGAAAGCATTCAAATTTCTTCAACTAACCCTCCACACCAACTATATAACAACACAATAAATCCTCCAATACACATCAAACTGCCAAAGCACACGCAAACATGCAGAACTAATTTATTTCATCGTATTTTAACAATATAAAATACACTTCACAAAAATCTCTGTTCTAGCTAAAACCCTATTTCTCAAATAGTGTGACTCAAAAAGTCTGAACACCTTTCATAACTTACATCATGTCACATTTAGTAAGGTCTGGCCAACCTTACACCTTCCCGCTGCTCTGCAGATACTGTTATTTAAAAACGTCATCATTAATGTATAAGAGAATTTTCACAGCTCATTCATTTGTTTCAGGCCTTTCCCTCTATCAATTATTTTTATAAAATAATTTCTGCATATCTTTCTACATACTGTAACCAGAAAAATGTGCAAGTGCTGAAGCCTTTGTGCAAATCGTTTTACTCAACAGCATCAATCTAGCTCAGTAAACCAAGCAGATCACCGTTCTTGAAAAGTAGTTTACCCTCCCCAATACTTGCACATTGGAATATGTATTAATGAGAAGCACTTCACCCAT
This sequence comes from Antipathozoanthus remengesaui, assembly GCA_025434805.1. Taxonomy (NCBI): domain Eukaryota; kingdom Metazoa; phylum Cnidaria; class Anthozoa; order Zoantharia; family Parazoanthidae; genus Antipathozoanthus; species Antipathozoanthus remengesaui. The sequence continues at coordinate 2,036 of JANSTR010120968.1, read as the reverse complement.
ACTAATGAACAGAATTGCAAAGCGTCTAGCTTGTCTAGTGTATTCCATTCTACCATTGAGAGTAGGACTACTTGCGTGAAGAAAACGAAAATAAATGAGATCCACCCCCCCCCCCCTTCATACTATACTACTGTGCGACTGCAAAATCTATGAGTACTGCTGTATACAATTCTTAAATATTTCAAAACTTCAATATTTATCAGCAAATCACATATTAAGTGGTTACAAGACCCACACGGTACAAAACATGTTAAGTCAAACAGGAAGCCAACTAACAGACGTTTGGTTTGTTTGTTGGTTATAATTGATTTGTGGTAAGCTTGCACGACATACAATTTACAAATAATAACTTGTGTCATAATCGTATTGTAAATTATTGCATCTTTTCAAAGTTACGCACCAATAACTCAAGTGGCACATAGCGAAGATGTCCATGCGTAACCAGGTAAATACCTAATTGGTACAGTGACATTCGCATAATCCAATAAGTCAATCAGTTGCCATGTTGGTTCAACATACTAAGAAGGTGCAGTTACTTTCATGGTGGTTCTATACAACAACAAAGCTCTGCATTTCAAAATTATTTCCTGTCGTTTTTACTAAAGGTACAGTATGTTGCTCAAGTCTAAGAACTTTGGAGAATCCGTGCATTTCGGCTCAATTTTGTATTCTTTCCAAGCAGTGCAAAGATTGTGCAATTATTCTTGTATCAAAAAACGGACAAACTTGGTCACGCTGACTTGGCCCTTTGAAGCTCAAGGAACTGCAACACAGTATTTGGACTAGTAATCTTTGTCAAACACAGACATTGGTATACAAAATATATTTATACAAAAGAATGTGCTTTCTACCTTTTGTGTACTCTTTAAACTGATATATATGTAAATACATCAAATTTCTTTGATGACTTCATTGAAACTGTCTATGATCTAGTTATGCTATTGTAAGTATCACACAGAACCACCTCGTCCCATCTGGTAGATTGCATTTGCAGATCAAATACAATATTCTTGACAATCAACTCCACAAGTGCTATCAGTCAGAGTCAATGCAGCATCCCAGAAAATGAAATTTAACACACAAAAGGAATATAAACAACTTTACAGTACAAGTATATGAAACTGCACTCTGTTGTATAGAGAAAGTCGAAGGAAAACTATACTATTTGACATGGCAATATGATACAAGAACTACACGTATGTACATAACCATATCAGTAGTGCTACACATGTATTTGTTGCCAGGCTAAGGCAGTAGAATAGTAAGGGGGGGAGCAACTGCCCTTAAGCAAAATAAACAGGAAGTAAGAGGGCATACATCCATTCACCCCACCCTAACAAGCTTGCACCCCCTGACCAAAACTACTGCCGACGCCACTGAATACACATACATCTACAGCCAACAGACATAAATAACTCTCGGTTGCTCACTACTGCCAATGTACTTTCTTGATAAAGCTAGTTAAAGCTCAGTGATAGGTATTCTGGCTTTTCCTATCACTGGAAATACAACAGCTAACTGACAACCAAATACACTGCAATTAAAGTGCCAAGCAAACATAGCTACTTTGTGTTCCAAACTAAAATTTGTGGGCTTTCTCTGATTCAAGCTCGTGCCTGGGAGGAGTGTCCTTTTGCAGCCCAGGCCACCTCTGTGGTTCTGATCTTCCTTACACGACGATAGTATATGATGCACTCAATGAAAAACACAATAACCAGGATGAAGCCAAATATCTGTGAAACAAACAAATTTGGTTGAATTTACATGGAAGCTTGCATTAACCCCCTCACCTCTGATGTACATGTACCGTTACACTGCGAAAACCAAGTGGCAAAAAATCATACATAATTTGGCTCACATTCTCCCTACACTTCTTCCATGCTCTCATCACTTCCTGTGTCCTTATTACTGTATGCACAGGCAGCCCAAGCTGGGAGTTAGTATTGACTAGAGTCCGGCGAAACTTTATTTGTGCTATTTGCATCAATTTACAACGATTTTACGAACACGATATTTTTTCCATACAAAGTCTTATA
>JANSTR010120857.1:0-11950 GCA_025434805.1 Antipathozoanthus remengesaui | reverse complement strand
TCAATGCGCATATAAAATATTCAATGGCTTATGCAGCCACTCCCTGTGTTATCAAAGTTAAAAAAAATTACTTTTACCTGTACCAAGTATTGAGAAGGCTTAATCGGCAGGCTTACGATGATAATCATATTACAAGTAAATGCAATAATGCTCTCCCTGTTTTTCTCAGTGGGGAGAAGGACCGAGCATCCGTACAATCTGTTGTCGGAAGCCAAGAGTTGCCTGTTGATCAAAACCAGCTGCCTGCTAGAGAGATGTCTGAAAGTTACCAAGAGGTGTGCATCCCTTTAGGGAGCGACATTTTACTCAGAGAACAATATTTGAACTTCTTTCATATGGTAAGGTAGGTACAATGAATAAAAAATCCAATTTATGAACATTTTTTTATTTAACTTATTGAGCTGATGGTACTAGAACCTTTAATTCTGTTCTTAAATTTGATTTATTAGAATGGGAAAACTACTTGAAGACTTGGACATTTTGGCAGGTTAGTGAATTATGGTAATTGTTTGTTGTCTGCAAGACCATTTTACTTCCGAAGGGAACACAAATATTTACATCTGAAAAACCTCAGAATAGTTTTTCCATTTTCTTCCACCAAGATCATCCCATACATAGACATGTTGACTGCTCGGTTGATTCTGTGCGGTGTGGTTGCATATGTCTTGTTTGGACTTTCCCCCAATCCACTGTCTGCCATTTTGAAAAGCGAAGTAACCAGGCCAAAGGAGTGAACCAAAGGCAAGGCTTAGCCGATACACTAAGGGTGCGTTCGTTTGGGACTATTCCAGAATAGGAACACATTCCTAATCCAGAATAGTCCCAAATGAAAGCACCATGCATGTAAATGTGATAGGAAATTAATTTTTTCATCAAAATTTAAGCCTCATCTGCAATTTTGAAACCCTTCCAATAAATATTTGCTGTTGACTCCCCTTGTCATTACAGAAACTATAGTAATGAGATAAATAGTAATTGGATGTTGTAACTTTTCCTAGATTGGATTGGCTATCTTCATATCCATGGAGGCATAGCTAGTATTATTGGTCCATCACCTTACACAGTTGTTACAGCTCTTGTTGACAAGATAGGTAAGTGTGTAACACAGAGAGGGTTTTCATCTTTACTATACAGTCGTTACTGATCTCTTGACAAGATAGGTAAATGTGTAACACAAAGAGGGCATTTGGCGCTAAATGTTTGGGGGTAAGATCATTCTAGGGAGGAGGGAATTTTCGGATGTTTATGGCACAGTATGTCACTGACGGAAGTGAAATATTTTTCAGATCTCCATGACAGAAAGATATTGTCTGATCAAGATATCATAATGAAAGGTATGAGATACACTTGGGCTTGGCAGCCTTTCTGGATTAATGGAATGAGTTACAGTGATGCTTATACAGGCAATGAAGCACAGAGATCCATAAATCATTAAGTGCATTAAGTTAAACAAGAGAAAGTCGACAAGACATTGAATAAAACATGAAAACATGTGAATTGACATTGTGCAACTTATCATACATGCACATTAATCTCATGACAAAGCAACACGATCAGTCAGACGCCAGGAAAACCATTGCATATTCTGCGATATGCAACAGGTAATATCCAACAGAAAGTACTCCATTCTGCTTTAACTTTCCCGTCATGACGTGCACAGGTTAGTAAGTTTCCCGCCTTTAAGTGACATACACGCGTGTGCAAGTTTCCTGCCATTAAGTGATGTGCGCACGCAAGCTTGTTTCCTGCCCTTTATTTACGTGCGTGCGCGGTCTAATTTCCCACCATTAAGTGACGTGCGTTCGCGAGCGAGTCTCCTGCTATTTAGTGACGTGCGCGCGCGAGCTCGTCTCCCGCTACTAGTGACGTGCGTGTGCGAGCTTGTTTCACGCTATTAAATGACATGTGCGCTCGAGCTAGTTTACCACCAAGACGTGCACTCGTGAGCTATAGCTTCCCTCTATAAAGTTCAGGTACGTAGGCGCTGACTGGCGCAAAGTAAAACAAGGGGCGTCGGGGTGGGTTTGCAGTTCCTCTCGGATGTCGGGGATTTTCTCCTGTTTTCTCCCTCAGCAAAATGGTGAATTACGCCAACATCTGAGCAGTTTATACAGGCCTTCATTTAAACCAGCCGCAGCTGAACTGGACACGCCTGCCTAAACACTGAAATTTATTTATTTAAGTATTCGAAGAGCTTGCTATTTTTTCAATTGAATGGATTTTTTTTGCAATCGAAGGATACCAAGAAAGTAGCTGTTTTCTTAAGGCATGGAATAACATAGTTATGCAATGTTTTCTCCTGGGATACTGTAGAACATGTCACTTCTCACTTGTATTTTCTTCGTATACAAATCCATGTGTATATGGAAAATACAAGTGACAAGTGGCATATTCTACGGTATCCCACTCGAAAGTATTACCTATATCATTACAGGGAATGTGACTTGGGTTGGCCGAAGTTCTATGGAGGTGACAATGAAAATGGATCAGGTAACGCTGTAAAAGATGAACGTGATCAATTTTGATTTTATTTTCTTCCAATGGAGAAAATAAGAAATGTAAGTCTCTGAAATCTGTCTATATTTTAGAACTGATTTTTGAACTACTATTGCATTTTCAGTTTGTTGACGACAGCATTTCTGTTGTACTTGCAAGGTGGCTAAACATATATCGGTACAGAATTTTACAATGGAGCTTTTGACGCACGATATAGCCTTGTTCAAGAGTGGACTGTCACATTTTCCTGCAGTCAGGTGCTCTAGAGACATATGACTGCGCCAGGTTATCTCAAACGTGGGAAAGTTGGTAACAACCCTGTCTCGGTTTAGTATTAGATTGGGATTTCTGAACCGAAAATTTTGATTTTTGTATGGCAACTCTTATGCCTCTTTCGTACAACCGAGTCTCGATATCCAATACCGTGTCCAGGAATAAACGTTGGACAGGGCAGTCTCACACAGATGCGGTAGGTAAACATGGAACTATCAGCTTTGATTGGCTTAAGCTCCTGGGGCACGTGACTGCTTCACGACTTGAATGTGGATGCTGTGACGCCGTTTTGACGTCTTTAAAGTCAAAGACTTAATCCATGAATCGTTTCTTCCACGATAAATTCATTGTTTTTTCTTTGCAGTTTAAACCTGACAATGCTGGGCTTAAACATATCTTGGACGCAAAGTTTCTGATGGTTGCTAAAGATGTGGCAAATGAAAGGTAGTTTTTCGTCCTGACATTTTTATTTGTATACTTACAGATAATCAGTATATTGAGAAAGTGTACAATAAAAGATTACTCTATACTTTAATACCCACAGCAATTGATCCATACTTCAAGTAGTTCACGACCTCCCCTCGACATGCCACAAAATTTCTGCACACTACCCCCCATCATTCCACAAGAATTCTTGACACCTATGGTCATAATTCCGCCTGGTAAAAACGTTAAATAAGTATAGGTAAAATTTTATAATGTATAAAGGTAAACTAAACGTTTTCGATCAATTGATCATCTTCAGAGTTAAACTAATTTAAAAATTTAATCTTGACACCTCTTCTCAGTATTCCACAAGCACTTCCAGACATCTCCTCCCTAACATTCCACATTAACTCTTCACATTGTCCCTCTGCATTCCACAAGAATTTCCTAATACCTTTCCCAGTATCCCACAGGAACTCTTCCGCTGCCCCTCGGCTTTTTTCAAGAATTTCTTCACACCTTTCCTTAGCATTCCACAAGAATTTATTAATAACTTACCCAGTATTCCACAAGAATACTATACACCACCCCTCGGTATTCCATAAAGAATTTCTTGACACCACTTCTCAGCATTCCAAAAAAAAAATTCTTTACACCGTCCCTCTCCATTCCACAAAATGTTCTTCAGATTTCCCCTCGGTAATCCACAAGAATTGCTTCCCACCGCCCCTCGACAGTCCACAAAAACGTCTATACTCTTTATTATTGTAAACATATTCAACTAGGATAGGGTCGACTTATAGTTTGTTCCTTCGATAACCGCCAGAACTGATGCTCCGACGAAGGGCTTGCGCTCGAAACGTCAGCTTTCTTCCAAATTTACGGCGCGGAAAATTGTTTTCGTCAACCCTCGGTTGATTTTATCATACTCCTCCAGAACGGGCCGGCCTAAATGAATTGGTTCTGAATTGTTGAAATAGAAAGATTCAAGACTAAAATTATCAGAACCTCCAGACCTTTTGATTGTTGTTTTGCACACAGCAAACTCAAACAGCAAAAAAGGCTGATTCGCTGAAGAAGGCGCTTGTGTGTTTTCCCGCCACAACTCGCCAATTTCCCGCGTCTTGGTCGCCTGAACTAAGCAGGGGCTCTGATTCAGGAGGGTAGGTCCCTCCTGACCGTTCAAATGGAAAGCAAACTCAGTCTTCCTCGGTTGAATCCTTGCCCCTTTGAAGGGTTGCCACTCCATTGTGATAGCCATGAGCATCACCCGTGCCCGGCCCCATCCCCACACGGGAAAAAAGAAAAAAGCCCTTCATCAGAGCAGAAGCCTCTAAAATCGTATCTAGAAGTTTAATGTAGCGAATTTGTCCACCTCAAATTGTTTTTTTAATAATTTGTGAATTCCAGTATTAGATGAACAACGGCTTCCGATAAACTGTGAGATCCTGTACCAGAATAGTTCCAAACGAATAACTGTTCAGTATTCCTGTTCTAAAATAGTCCTAAGCGTACTTACCTGATATTGTGCTGTGGTCACTGTTTTTTTATGCAGCCTTGGCCAGATGCAGACCTGCCTCGGTTCAAACCGATCATAACATCAATGTACCACAAGAGCACCGAACTGGGACTGCGAGTGCTGGCTGTTATGGCGATGGGACTGGAACTAGTAAGTTGGAGAAAGTCAGCTTTTATTACATTATTATACCTTAATATCCTCAGCTGATACGATGAGTTGGAAACGTTCTTCATATCTACTTGTGGCAAGTCTGTTTTGTGCATTGTAATTCTGTCAAACCTTTCATTTGATGCAGTTTGATTTTTTGGGAAATGGTGTAGCAAAAAAAATTTTCTTTCAGTTGTTGCCAGAGTACCGCCTTTATTAAATCCGACATTTACGAGTATACATTATGCGTATCCATGTACCATGTGTGTGTGGTTCGAGCGATACGATAAATCTGTATGATTGGTAGCTGGTAACAGTACTGAGAGACGACAACAAAATGAACGACTGAGATTTGTCATAATTAGCAAGTCATTCGCGAAACCAAGTGTCAGCTGTATGTTAGTTGTACGTCGGTCGTGTATCGGCCGTATGTCGGTCATGTGTCGGCTGTGTGTCGACTGTATGTCAGCTGTGCGTCGGCTGTGTGTGTCCGAGCTGTGCGTCAGTCGTGTGTCGGCTGTATGTCGGCTATATGTCAGATGTGTGTTGCTTGTGTGTTGGCTGTGCGTTGTAGTTTAAAACTGTATTTGTTGTCCTTTTTGAGGATCCAGATGCGTTCGCGTACGCTTATCGTAATACGGGAACACGTGACGGAGGAGTTCAGTTTCGTATTAATTATTATCCACGAATAACTGGCAATATTCAAGTGAAGCCAAACCAGATTCGTTGTGGGGAACACACGGATTATGGAGCAATAACTCTGTTATTTCAAGATGATGTCGGTGGATTACAGGTTAGTTTCTGATGTCGTGTTTACCTAACCCGTATGAACTCACCACATCTTTTACATTCGTGTTCCTCCACTTTTCCTCTCCCATTGCGTGGCTCGCTCAGTCTGCTGCTAGGCATTAAAGAGCTTCAGTTGAAGAGAGTTTCAATTTTACTCTCATTTGAGCGCTCGCACAGAATCTCATCCACTCTTGTCAACTTAAACATGTTCAAAATGTCAATGAGAGTTCAAACTGTCACCCTCGTTTGATCATCAACTCTCGCGCACTTTCACCGTGATAGTCGAGCAAAATTCTCATTGCCTAATTCTTATGCTCGTTTTACACTATCAAGCTATGTTAATTGTTCACGACGAGCTGTTTTATCACAGTCTCGTACCCAGACCCAGACGTTTTTTTGGAAAAGCAGCGGCGCTTTCCGCTCTCGCCGACGACTGGGTACTGACCAGTTAGGTATAATCAATGATAAAAGATTTTAGTGTTCTTCGTTCGTCTGATCTCAACCATTTTCCTACCAAAAAGTAGAAACAAATCGTATTCTTAAAATAATTTATCTACGGGTTTGGAAAATACTATAGAACTATGTTGACGTGAATGCGTTGAGGCAGCACTTGATGATATCTCAAGTGGTCTCGCTTTTGTCTTATCTGATTGGCTAACATTGTTATTTGTAGGTACGCAATCTGGAGGGAAACTTTGTCCCTGCTGTCCCCATCAAGGGCACCGTTCTAGTGAATATTGCCGACCTGATGCAACGTTGGACTTCGGACCGACTGAAGTCAACAGTAAGTTCTTAGTTAATCCTTCGTTATCAATAATCATATGCTGTCAGCGTTCACAATCACTCACAATCATGCAGAGCACATCTGGATTATCGATACCAGCTGCAAAGCGGAATTCGCCAACCTTCTAAACAAAGGTTTCTAGCTATTTATTCGTTTAAGCTGAACTTCAGAGTATTGAGCCACTTTGAACAATTTATTCGTGCGCACAGTATTCCCAATGGTATTCAAGAACAATGGTATTCTATTTTCGTTTGTCTCACCCACACTCCCATCCGAGGAATGGAAATGCGATAAAGAGAGTGGGATGAAGAAATCTGAGAGCAGCGAAGGTGGAGTGAGAGTTAGACGAAGTCAAAAGGGGTAGACAATCCTATTATAACATATACACTATGGTGTCATCGATCAAATGGCATTCATGGCTGACCACTAAACGTTGCCAATACGGGGAAAGACATCGATGGCACTTACAGTTACACCATCGATTACAGATTTTACAATTCGAGAAACTCGAGTTACCAAATGCCATCCACCGAGCCACCCCAACGGGAATTGAGTGATGGTTAACCCAGTAAATATTACGAGAATGGCATGTAAGATCACAAGTCCAAATTTATACCTTATTATAGGAAATTAACGTTTCATGAAAATAACGTGAAATCCAAAAATTCGCGTTAATTTAGGTCGCGTACATTTCCTTTAACGTTAATTTCAACACCTTTAATTAAGTTGAGCGTTAATTTAGGCAACGTTAATTTCCGCAAGAAACTAGTAGTGTTGATCACAGATTTACTTGATCCCTAGGTTTAAAGGGGAACCATAACTTGTGCTGTAAACGTTATCGGGTTTTGATTTTGACTGCAAAAGCCTTTTGTTCACTGACATTGTTACCTCACAATATTGTTAAACTGTTGTAACAACTGTCAATTTGCGTTCCAATATTGTTATAAGCCAAGTTCAAGGTTGAAATAAATTTGTTCCTATTTTGACAATCGCGTTAATTTGCTTAATATTTTAATCTTAATCTCTCATTCGCGTTAATTTTCTTCATTATTATGCGATTTACCTCTCCATTCGCGTTAATTTAGGTCGCCTTGATTTAAGTTACGTTAATTTCATGAAACGTTGACTTCCTATAATAAGGTAAGTGACTTGGGCAAATTGCTTGACATCACTGTTAGACGCCTGGGCTAAGAAGAACAGCAAACTGAACTAGAAAACAAAATAAGGGATGACTCTGGGATGACAGTTTTGAGTCACGGTATTCTGAGTAGGGAATTTGGCTCCCTTTCAAAACCGCCATCCAAGAGGAGGGGTGAGTCGAGGGGGGCGGGGGAAGAAAATGGAACAAACGAAACAACTAAATGGCGAGAGCGGAAAATATAAATTTGTAAACAAAGCATCCGCTCATGACAAAATGAAATATACAGCCATGTGGAGATTATAACAACAAACGGAACTCATCATGGCAAGAGTGGGAAATATAAACTGGTAAACAAAACATCCGTTGATAACAAAAGGGAATATATACAGATATGGTAAACATAACTATAAACACAATTCATAATGGAAGAGGGAGAAATATAGAATGTAAACTTGGAGAGAAACCTTAGGTAAAAACGTAGGTAAAAAGAACACAGACGAAAATAATTTGTCAACATACCCTTTCGCCATCCGAAAACACACGTTTCTGTTTGCGATCTTATCTACTCTTTTCTATTCGCAGTCGAACACATATTTGTTGTAAAATAAAAGTTTTCACTAAACCCCGAGCGGCACTAAATTCATGTTGTGGTCGTCGTATTTGTTATAAAAAGCATGCGCGAAAAGTTCTGTTCATAAACCGATGAATCACTGGGATCTCGAGACGACGGGACGAGACAAAGAATTGGGTGCAGCGATTATATCATTTTTAGTGCAAGAGGCAATTTAACGGACTCGAATTCTTGGTGATCATTTGCTATTTTAAAAAAAGCATAGCCTGCCTCGTAACTCAACGGTAGTGAGTGTGACTGTGTTGTGTTCTTGAGCGCTAGCAAGAGCGACTTTCCCGAACTACATTACCAGCCTAGCGGAGCTGCGACTGCATCAGGATGGTGAAGATGCTAGGAAGGCCAACTCGAGTCAAAACTCTGTGTCTCGAATCCTGTCCTACCACTTTATGACGAAGCGACAGGTGTGGGTACACTGGAAGTCGTTGTCGCATACTTGCACACAGGCTCAGGCCATAGGGTTGATCTTCACTGAAAGGAGCAGCGGTGGAGTCCGGCAGCCGTCTGAGCGACTGAGCAGCACTCTTTAGGAACGCACTGTTCACCTCCATGGCATGAGGACCGGGCTAGAAAAGGTGCTCTAAACATTGCCTGCCCTATCCAGCTTACCGCGGGTAGAGGGGGCCCTACTATTTGCGGACGAAACATTAAGAAAAAAAACGAGAACTACACCTCTGTACCTTGCCACATGGAAGGTCTGCACGCTGCTACACAGGGACGATTCAGATAGACCCCAGAGACGTACAACACTTGTTAGGTCGCCAGATACAGCATCGATATTACTACCCTAAGCGAGACCAGATTTGCTGGAGAGGGCGAACTCTGAAAGTGGCGCCGGCTACTCCTTCTTTTGGAGTGGCCATGGACCTGACTAGTGAGTGCAGGCCGGAGTTGGCTTTGCAGTAAAGTCATCCCTCGTTGGAAAGCTGGTTTGCCCGCCCAAAGGAGTGAACGATCGTCTAATGACGATGCGACTACCATTGTCCAAGGGACAGACGTTAGCCACCATTGTCAGCGCCAATGCTCCTACCATGACAAACCCAGATGAGGTCAAGGATAAATTCTATGAAGACCTGAATGTTGTCTTTACCACTGTACCCGACGTTTAAATGCGTGGCTGCGACAGCACCACCTGGGAAGACGTGCTTGGAAAGCATGGGGTTGGCAGCTGCAACAGCAACAGCCTACTACTTCTCCAGACCTGCGCAGAGCATGACCTTCACGAGCACCAACTTCCGCTTCCCAACCCGTCACTGGAGATCATGGATGCATCCGCGCTCAAAACATTGGCATCTCATCGACTATGTCATCATCAGGAAGCGGGACAGGCAAGATGTACAAGTCACCAAGGCCATGTGTGGTGCTGGACAGAACATCGCCTCATCGTCTCGACGTTTAGCCCAAGAAACGTCTTCAGAGTGCGAAAATACCAAAACGTCTGAACGTCAGCAAACTAAAGATCTCCTACATCAAGCAGTCCGTTGTTGCCACCCTGGAATAACGCCATGAGTCCATCATGCTGAATGGCCATGATGTGGAAGCGGTATGGGCTACACTACGCGAGACGGTGTTTACCACAGCCACGAAGTGTCTGAGACCCCTAACTAGGAAGCACAAGGACTGGTTTGATGAAAACAGCACAGAAATCAAGCAGTTGCTAGAAGAGAAACGCCGTGCCTACATAGCGCACATCGATGACCCAAAGTCAACAGCAAAGAGAGGCGCACTGCGGAACGCACGCAACAACGTCCGGCCAAAGCTGCGTCAGACGCAGGAATCTTGGCTGAGCAACAGGGTACTGAACCGCCCATCAACCATCAATAGCAATTGATCGGCTACCTCAGGCTCTGATTGATGAGACGCTGGACGCCATACCTACTTTGCAAGAAACGCGGAAAGCTATACGTCTGCTATCCAGTGGCTAAGCACCTGGCTCAGATGCCATTCCAGCTGAAGTCTACAAAGAAGGAGGCGTGGCTCTGGTGGAAAAGCTTCATCAACTCTTCCGGCTCAGATGGCAGCACGAGACAGTCACACAAGATTTCAAAGATACTTCCATTGTGCAAACGCAAAAGAAATCGTCAGGCCTGTGACAACCATCGTGGTATCTCCCTGCTTTCCATCACAGGCAAAACCCTGGCTATAGATCTCCTTAATCGTCTCATCGCGCATCCTGCCGCTATTTTTTTGTATGACGCTGTCTGAGGCAGCGTTGACGGCACAGTCATCTGCAAAGATGAGCTCACTGATGGTGTCTGTCGAAACCTTTATTTTCGCTTGGAACCTCCTGAGGTTGAAAATTGATCGATCTGTTCGGTACCTGATGCCAATGCCTATGTCCACCTCTCTGAATGCATCAGTCAGTATGGCTGAGAATATGAGGCGGAACAAGGTGGGGGCAAGGACACAGCCCCGCTTGACCTCGCTGGAGACTGGGAAGGGTTCGGACGTCGCTCCGTTGTCTTGGCCTCTGTCCAGCATTCCATCATAGATTTGTCGTTACGATGGCGATGAACTTTCTGGGGCATCCGTACTTCGCCATGATTCTTCAAAGGTCCTCTCGTCACCTCTTCCGACGTGTAACATGGGACATTTGCCCCACCAATATAAAATTGGCTGCGCCGCCCCTGCACTCAGTCAGAATCGTTAAGTTTGAGTCCGTCACACGAATTCCATATTTTCGTCTTCAGTTTTTTCCAATCTGTCGAGCTTGTACAGTTGTACTCCTTCAGTAGACAGCCAAAATTAATCCAGTTCCATTTTCAAAACTGCTTGTGGGCAAGAACTTCAAATTATGTAATGTTTATAACAATTTTAGCGAGTTGGGAAAAAATCCCTATTTACCACAGATTTGTTTGATCAAGTACCCCCCCCCCCAAAAAAAATAAAAAAACAAGGAACGGAATATGTTTCCAAAACTAGATGGACGCCGGATTTTCTGGAACTTTTGTAAAATATTTCTTTCTGAGATTTTAAACCTCATGGGACCTCTTTTTCTTTGCATTTACTTTTCTGTTCATCAAAATTCATTTATATCATCGTATATTTTCGTAAAATGGCGAACTCTTATAGTCGCCAAACCTCTCGAAATCTGTAAAGGTTTCGTTTAGTTTCGATCGTTTGGTAGTCTATCCAAGTAGTCCACTGATCGATCATGCAGACGGCCATTCACAACTACCAAGTGAACATTGTCAGCAACAATACATGAAACGATTTCAGGCTGAGCAGTCTCCTTACACATGTACCACACACTAAACCTTATACCTGGGTATCACCAGCAGCACATGCTAAGCCTTATACCTCGGTATCCCCAGCACCACATACAAGGCCTTATACCTCGGTATCATCAGCACCACATACTAAGCTTTATACCTTGGTATCACCAGCACCACATACTAAGCCTTATACCTCGGTATCTCCAGCACCACATACTAAGCCTTATACCTCGGTATCCCCAGCACCACATACTAAGCCTTATACCTCGGTATCATCAGCACCACATACTAAGCCTTATACCTCGGTATCACCAGCACCACATACTAAGCTTTATACCTCGGTATCACCAGCACCACATACTAAGCCTTATACCTCGGTATCATCAGCACCACATACTAAGCTTTATACCTTGGTATCACCAGCACCACATACTAAGCTTTATACCTCGGTATCCCCAGCACCACATACTAAGCCTTATACCTCGGTATCACCAGCACCACATACTAAGCCTTATACCTCGGTATCACCAGC
>JANSTR010120746.1:0-11951 GCA_025434805.1 Antipathozoanthus remengesaui | reverse complement strand
ATGAAAACTACTAGTTTTTATTTATAGTAGGGAAACAACTGATCATTTATATATTTATACTAAGTTCGCCGTTGAAAGCAAAAACAAACCAAAACAGAATGCACCAAAACTTTACTCTAAAAACCTTACAACGGGATATTTTTAGCTTTAAATTTCGGCCGCTTCACCGATTACCAAAAGCTTTTATTTACTTGTTAACACACCCTTTGACATTAACTAGGTGACGTCATAAGAGATGACGCCACAATGATGTAAGTGACGCAATTTGTGTGTTGACTTTGGAATTACAACTTTTCGAAAAAGATTGACAATTGCCAATTTTACTATATGTTCTAACTATGTCCAAGTCTTCAATAGCTAAATACTGTTCTCATCATTTTCAGTAACTTCAACTTGAATAAAATCTAAAAAACATAGGAATCCCAACCCAAAGAGGACTATTATGTAGCTACGGTTAATTGTCATGGAAACCAGTTAGATTCCGAGTAGCTATTCTTGGCTTTCACGTGACGTCATCAAAATCTAAAAATGCAAACTATAAGATCTATAAAGGTGTTCTTCGAATATGCTTTAGATATCAATATCCTAAGTATTCTGTGAAAAGTTTGCGTCAATGCGATGTATTAGAGCATGTTGAACTTTTTTTACCGTCTAATTAGCATAATTCCTAAACGTCAAAAAACTTGATATAATTTGACAAATTTGAAATGCTATCACATGAAAAGCCATTAGAAGTCCAACTGAAGTGTTTGTAAGTGAATCAAATCATTTTGTTGGAAAAAAAAGCTTTTTTCGAAAAGTAACATTTTGGCCGCCATCTTTGTGCCCCAAAGTTGGGCACAAACATGGTCGCCGCATACTAATCACAGTAAATGTTTTTAAATATTATTTGGCCAATAGCTCGACTACAAAATACCTTATTACTCCCAAATTTTTGTCATTTGTATATGTTTTTTTCCTGGATTATGCAGAACATCAAAAATATTATGCCAATATCAGTTAGTTCTCGCACAGTTTTTTTCGTGAAAACCAAGAATTAATATTATTAGCCGAGTGCTTGGCACAGTTATCAATGTGGACCTTTCATGGGAAAATAAAAGAACATGGTTTCACAAGTTACCGTACGGACCGGGAAAATGAGTCTCAAAAGATATTTATTACTTGGCTTGTTGATCATTCGGAGCATGTGAGGGCACGAAGGTCAACAGCATAAATGACGCATTTGACGAGTGAGCTAGGGGTCCGTATGGCAACTTACTGACTTGGAATTGACCATGCAATAACAGTGCGCGAGATCATACTCCGTCTGAATTAGATGCTTGTACTATGTATATGTACCCAACATCGGCGGCACCATATTATTGGTACAACAATGTTGGACGATGTTGAACGCAAAGTTATATAAATCAAACTATATCCAAGTCGTACAATTAACCAATTATCCAACAAGGTTCGTTCAAATTATGTTATGTTAATGTTGTGTCCTGGCACTCAGCGTCGGACGATTTGCAAATCAGCCTCACCAAAGACGTCCAATCAATTATCCAATAAGGTTGATTTTTACGGATATCCAACATGTTGTGTTTCACAGTGATGTATAATTCTGAATTGATCTAATCATATCTCATCCAAACAAATCGTTCAAATGGATTACTCAACATTGAGGTGAACTCCTAAAAATGTTCCCAACAGCGTGCGACGATATCAGGAATGGCAAGTTAAATTGAACCAACCAAACCTCGTAAAAGTCATCATCATCCAACAATGTTGTTGAACAGGATCCAACATGCCAGAGCTGTATCCCACATATGTTTGAACAAAAAGTTGTAAGCCATCTATCAAAGTTGACCAACCAATCGTCCAACGGTATTCAACTGATTTTTTTTAAAACTGTTCATTCCACAAAAGAGCGAACCGGATTGATTGTTTAATACTTCGATTGGCTCGGCCACTACGGTCAAAGAAAGCTGTCAAAATATTTTCATGGACAGACCCGGCACTTGGTCATTAGAATGTTAAGTATTCATTTAAATAATATATCATTATGGCTGACTGGTTAACTCTAGCCTGCATTGTATGCGCTCTAGTTTGCTTTTTGTAGCGTGACTCAGTTGTTACGGGGGATTGGGACGAGGAGCAGAAAGAGCTCCTCCCTTACAAACCGGGGCGCCTCATATATGCAGGCCTAGCCTGCTTACCAGGTATTTTCTCTAACTCTCGAGCGGCTGTCATTATTTTGCAAAGTTTGTTTACATTTCATCATTCTTGCAAACAGAAAATTATTCGTAATGCTTAATTGCTAATGCTCCAGTACAACTCGACGGTTTTATTTAGGACGACTTTGACTTGCTTAATTTCCTATTCAAATTGCACCATGAATTAAAACAACGGAAGAAACAGCCCCAATTCAAGAAGAGACAGAAAACCAGCAAGACTCGAATTAAGAAATTGTCAGTTTTCCAAATGACGTACCAACAAAGCAACATAATAAATATCGTATTAGCCTCGTTGGCTCGTTTCGCACGCTGAGTTATGATCCTCGTGTTTTCCTTTCAACATACATGATCTTTCATTCACTATCTAACTTGGCTCACCAGTGAGAGAGATTTTTCAACACTCGATTTCAGAAGTGAAAGTCGCACCGACCCGAGAGCAAACTGACGTGAAATATTCGCCTTGTCGTACCCCGGAGGCCGTGAAGCCTGAAGGAGGCAACATTACCAAACAGATTTAAAACATCGACTCTTATCCGGAAATACCGGATATGTTGGTTTCTCTGGTCGCCTTACACGATGTGGTGTATACCATAAACTAGTCTGGCATCTCTTATCCACTTCTAAAGTTGCATTAGTCAGTTTGACCAGTTGTTTTATGATATACCCTGCGAGCAGAGATCTCGTGGGGATATGAGAGATCTCTGCTCGCAGGGTATTTATGATATGCCAGTGAAACGCACTTATGAGAGGGGGAGGAGGTCCTATTAAATTTAATTTAATTCACTGGAATTCAAATATGTATAAATAAAGCCAACGTATAAACTGAACATGAATTAGTGCCCGGATGAGGACATGCAAAGGTATTTCGTATTTCAGTATTTATTGGTATATTGAGTTTCTTATCGAATAGGTAATATTCCATATAATTATACTAGTCTAGGCAGGCCAGTGAATTACAAACTTTACAAACACAACAATGGGAAAATAAAATCAAATTTAACTCTATTTACATGTGTCACTAAGTCCATATACATATTTTCAATTATACTCGGGATATGAATATAAGTTGAGCTTGGTATGAGTATGAAAATTGTAGTTTTTCTAGGATTCAAGATCAGGGAAAATCCGACTAGCTCTCTCGATTGCAAAATAGACGGCTCCTCTATCTGTAATATAGAGAAAAGTGTTTTTTTTATCTTTTTCTTAAATATAAATTTGGTACCATTCCTAGTAGAAATTGGAATTGAGTTCCATAATCGAACACCAACCCTAGAAAAGGAGTTAAGCTGAGTGTTTAGTCGTGATGACTGAATGTATAATTTATTTGCGGCCGAAGAAAGAGTATTATGCGATTTACACAGATTTTTCGGACAATTGACAACATCGTGGACATGCATATGGTTATAGCAACTGATTGGCAATACATAAAATTTAGTGGAGGAATGTTTGATGTAATACTGATTTTAAAAATAGTTGAATGGCACTTTCTTCGGTTCGAAAGAAAGATAAATCTAAGTGCACGCTTTGCCAGATCAAGAGTTTGTTGAGTAGAGATTTGGGGCACAGATACCATAATTCCCAAGTAAGACTGAATCAGTGACCAATATAAAGTAACTAGAGTAGTCTGGGGGACAAAATGTGTTAATTTGAAGAAAAGTCCAACTGACTCAGTGCTTACTTTTGTACTAATATAGTCAATTTGTTGTTTCCAGAAGAGATCATTGTCAAAGTGGCCGCTCATGAATATCATAGATCATGCACTGGTAAAGTGCTTGGTCGAGAACTCGTAAAAACATAAACAATAAAGAACTTAGTCGTGAGTGTCTAAGGAAACTGGGTGGGGGGTGGGTACTAATAATATTCTGTAAGAGAAGGTTCGTGAATACCGGCACGCTTTTTTTTTATAAGAACAAACTTCATAAGAACACACAGGCTGAGATTAACCCAAAAATCAAAAACAAGTTAAGAAGAATGACAAGGCTGAAAATTTATAATCGCCTTTTTTCTTTCCAAACAACGGTTTAGAAATATCACTACGGAAATATGAACAATCTAAGATCAGTTTGATGCTGAAATCGCCAAACTGAATATAAGAGCAGCCAAGCCTCAGTCGAAAGTTACTGACATGACCAAACACATTTCTGTGAGGATTATATAGTCTTCATAAATCTGGCCGGGTGTGGATAGCGCACAGCCCGGCCATGAAATTCCGGCCACCGGAAAATGGTTCTATCCAAGGTGGTCCTCAGGTATAGCAGACAACATGAAGGCAAGAAAACTGTAAGTTGTTAATAATGTTAAATTTTTAAACTGTTAAATTGTTTCAACTGAGGAAGCAAGTTGTTAAACTGGGTACCGTTTCGCGTTAATTTCTGCAATCTCACCCAGCGCTTGTATACGGGCATTATGAAACAGCCCGTTTCACTTTGTCACCTGGTCACGGATTTCCTTTCCATTTTATCGCCAAGTTCTCGACAAAACCACAAAGTGGCTAAACGTGACGATTTCAGAACTGAAGAATCAAGCAAAACGTTTCGTACACAACATTTGGTACTCACATTATTGTTTAATGGCATCAAAACAGGAAGAGTTGATACGTCATGAACTATTTTCCTATAGAAGGCGGCTTGGTTGAGGGGATGTTCTATGATTATCGTTGTTTGCTTTGGTACTGTAGTTGGTATTTTAAAACATTTCTCAAGCTGGACACATCCATTTAAAGCTAAAATCGTTCTCTGGCAATTTCTGCATTCAGTTTCGATTTGCATATTCTGTCATCACTGAACAGAATGAGGAGAGGATCTTGTGTTGAAATGTTCTGCTTCGCCAACAATAATGAAAATAACTGAGTTGTTCCATATACAATGGTCACAATTTCGGTATACATATACATTCTAGAATAAGCGCGGTGACCAATGATGACCAATGCATGACGCATGACTTCAGTTATAAGGTTGAGCTGTAGTGATTGCATTGAAGTTTAATAAATATATTTAAACAACCATCAGGGAACTATAGTTACGATCGCCCCGATTGTTTCAGCTTTCACGAGGTGCTCGGTCTGCAGTCAGATAAGCTTTTAGTCGTCTTCTCCTTCCATTCTGATGTTTTGTCATATTCACTGCTGATTTTTGCTATATTTTATTTTAATAATGTTTAAAATATAATTATTTTAATAATGTTTAAAAACATCTATCGCATTTTGTGATTACAGGCTTTTTTATATAAGAACCAGGGATGTTCTTCAGCCATCAGTTACATAACTCGAAATGACACTAACATTGAGATCATCTTGATGGACTACATTTCACCGTGGTGCACGCGGTAGTTACACTTTAATATGTTGCAAAACTGAACAGATTACAAACAACAAGTTACATCAGCCATACAGTATCGTACATGTTTGCAACGCATGCATATAGGCGCAAGTTGTTATCATTTTCGTTGTGAACTTGCATGTATACATCTCAATCTGATAAAAAGGATTAAATAAAGTTCTTAATTCTTCGTTTTTGGTTAAATCTGAGCCTGGGTGTTCCCATAAAGACTGTTCTTACAAAAAACGTGTAGTTTGGATGCTTTTCTTTCTTTTTATTGCTTTCTTACCATTAAATATATCTCCACTCCATATTTTGTTGCTTTCTTTGTTTTCTCTGGGGCAAAAATGTCCAGTAGGTTGTCAATTAAATCTTTTGAAACCACAGCAAAGCGGGGTTCAGCGACTTGATCCGCCATATTGTTTTGGTTCGCTGCCATGGTCCACCATGCACAACTAGGCTATAGTAGATTAGCCAAACAATACGCGCGATTTCACGATAGACCATTGTACGCTTCTACCAATATCGTACATAACGGCTGGAGTAAGGTCTACCGCATAATCACACGCGAGATAATGATCTGATGATCGAGTCAATGGCTCGACAAAAACTTCAAAATTAACTCGGTCATAAACTCTATTAACTGGGATAACAAATTGGCGACTTGAGTAAGACAAGTTAAGGACAAGTTCCGACAGGGAAAACATCCCGGCTCAGCCATTGTGCACAAAGAATCGCTAAAAAACATGGAGTATTGTATATTCATATTGTGATAAGCATGTTCCATTGAAGAAACTTTCAAACTGATAAACGAAATGTATTATATATCTACCAAAAGCTTTCGACACCGTTTTTTCTCGCTCAATAATATACTAACTATGGTAATTCTTCCGCTATACTTGTGAAAACCGTCTGCAATAGAACGAACGCTTAAGCTAACTTGAGTACCACTGAGTTTGTGAAACCGTTTCAGAGTCGGGCGCGCACTTACATGCATGCAGACAAGATCGATCTAGCTACAAGTCATGTCCTACTGCTAAACATGGCAATCTTCGTTTAATAAACATCTAGTTCTTTTGTTCTTGTGTTTGAATGTTTGTATTCTACGAAAAAAGTAATAAAAATATGACAATTTAAGCCAAATTCCGTATTGCAGGCGTCAAAAGTTTTAGTGCCATGTCATAAGAACATAATTCTCAGACAATTATTCTTACGATAAATTAAACGAACTTATTGGGTGTACAAAGTTCTTCAAACTCACTTCAAATGTCTGGTTTCTCAGTAGAGTATTTGGAATGAAAAAGACGTTTTAAATTATGATGTAGCCAATGACTAACTTGCAAAAACGTGGAAACGTGCACACATCATATGAACAACAGACTGTATATATAAGCATGCTCCGAGTTAAAAAGAGGCGTATAAAATTTTGCATTTCGTAGCAACGTTATTATTTCATGAAACCTTCTCAAACACACAAATACAGGCTTGCGTAGCTCCTAAGTTTACATGTTCAACTGTAATGTTCTTCCATTTCCTGCCTCTAGTTATTTCTACAGTTTCATTTGCAAGACATTGAGTTTCATTGACAGAATTATCAACTTTATCTGCCCTGATAGAGTTCTTACTCCACTCGTTAATAGAGCAAGTTGTTGCGCTCTCATTGGCTGCATGGTACGTCTTTACAGTATGCAGCCCAAGAACACACTTCATTACAAGTTCCAAAAATTCAAAGCTGCACAGAATCACAACCGTTCCACCAAGCCGCAAAATATGGTCCCACGAAGAGAACAACTTGGGATACAAGTACTGTATCTCCTCTTTCCGCCCAAACTTTTGTCCAAACGGAATGTCACAGAATATTGTGTCGACTTTTGAATGCAGAAATTCTAGATTGGTTGCATCTGCTTCAATCAGTTGTATTCTTGTAGATGACGCTGTCAAAGCTTGTAGGGCTTTAATATTTTCCTGCAAATCGGATATACAATCAGTATAGACAACTGCAAAATGCTCATTTTTATGGAGCACAACTACTGAGTATACCAAGGCCATTCACTGTAGTAAAGTTAAGCAAGTGTTTCTTTGGCTGAATTACGCTAAAAGGCGTGTAATGTAATATCTAAGTGGCACTGAAGGGTAAGGACAAAACTGATTTCAAAATCAATCTCAAATCCTAATGTCTGACTCTATACTCTAAAAAAATATGTGTGGGGGGTGTGGGGGAGGGGGGCGGTTAAAGCCGCTACAACTGATCACCAGGTTCCCTGTACCAGCTGTGAATTAAGATCAGTTGTAAATCTCATCATCACTTTTTGGTCTTCTTGCACTTCACTTCCTGGATACACTAGCCTCTCATGTTGTGTCACTTGGGTTATTATATATTGGGGGTATGTGTCACATGATTTCATCGGCAGACCCTCCACTTGGCAGGATGCATTCCTCAGTAACACTGGTTAAGTTCACTGAGCCTATTACAATTGCGAAGTCTGACACCCAGTTACAAAACAAATTCAAATCCATTAAATTGGGATAAGTGGTACAAAAAGAAGGCAAGGGATTACACTGCAATGATTTATAACATGATAAACAAATAGCACCAGAAAAAAAAAATACTGGTTCTATCTTGAAGGGAGGGTGTATGTCAGCTCATGTAATGCTCTCCTAATGAATTTCTTGATGATAAACGATTTTGGTTACATTAAAGCAAACCCCAACCTTCTTGGTGTAACTTACGCACTTAGTCCTTCCCAGGGGGTATATGGTCATGTGTGACCCTTTAGGGTGTGGTTTTTCAGCTGATTTGGTCTGAAATAGGATGTAGATATTTGTTGTTTAGTCTGGAAAAGGGTATCAGGAGAATTCTGCTGTCATAAAGAGTTCTCTTTTATAGGGTATTGATTTTGCTATTTTGTCTGAAATAGAGTATGGGAAAGAGCTGGAAGTTGTTCTGGAATAAAGTCAAGGTTGGGCCGGCGCACACCCCTACCCAGAATTTGGGTCCCCCCTCCCCTCATTTTGTAAATATCTGGATGCTAAGGGTATGTTCAATTGACCTTATTCTCGAATAGGAATATGTGGAATAAAAACTTTCATTGACTCAATGAATTACTATTCCAAGATAGAAATATAAAAATATTAGCATCTCGGTTTATAAACTTGTCCCAATTGTCTGTTCTATATAATTATTTCGATGCTCCAAGAATCTAGACGGATCCTTGAGATTTTATTCCTATTTCAGAATAGACGGAATAGGGTCAATCGAACGCACCCTAAATATAACTATTTTTTACTTGGCCTTTATGCCTTTTTTCAAGGTCTATAAGTAAAAACACTCACAATACCTGTGCAATTTCCAACTGCCTCTTGTTATTATCACAGCCAATGTATAGAGCTTCTGGCCAAGACATTGCTGCTTCTAGTAATATTGTAGCTGCTCCACACATGGGATCAATTACAAGAGAGCCCTTTTTAATTGAAGCTAAATACCCAATTATCCATGCCACAGAAGAGCGAAGTCCGATTCTTTTTAGATATGGTCGTCGTGATAAAGGGTTTGGTGTAACTGGTATTCCAATGACCACAAAATTATCATTAACATGTACGAAAAGTTCAAATGATGGATTTCTAAGATCAACTTCCAGCTGCCACAATCGCGCTAAAGTTTTTCCAAGAGTAGCAACAATTTCTGTTTGAAGACTGTCTTTCTTAAACCTTCCTCTACATTTGCATGAAACTCGAAAAGTTATTGTATCTTGAGTTCTGCATGTACAAGAGACACTTTCTTGACGAACTTCGACATCTTCCGCAGTTTCAATAAATTGGTTTGTAGTTGCATCTGTACTATAATCTGTGTTTACACCAGAACTGACGCATTTTAATGACGGCTCTGATTCTGTTCCATGTTCTGCACAACAAAGTTGAAGATCATTTTCCAACTCATTTTCAAAACGACTTTTCTTTTGGGCGTGTTTCCCTGTCCATTCCTCAGTTGGCTCAGAAGAGCATGCCCTTTCTCTTTTTCTACTATTTTTCTCAAAGACTTCCTCGGTGTTACAGTCAGGCACCTGTGTCTCTTGTTTAGAAACTCTGGTCTCGCTGAGAAACAGCTTCAATGTACTTAAACAACTCTCAAATTCTCTAGCGTGTCCGTCAATGAAATGTTGGAGAAAAGGCACAATGCCTTCGTTACATTTGCTTGACTCAGTTTTGAGGATCTTTATAAACAGTCTTTCAACTGATTTCAGTTGCAAAAGTTCCTTAACACTGACTTCTGTGGAATCAAACTCAAAGAAAACCTTCCCGTCGATCCTATCCAATTTGCCTGCAGTTTGGAATTTCTTGACAATTTCGGCTTCTGCAAACTTTTCTGTACCACGACCTGCGGTTACGAAGAATCCAATGGAATTCATAATTTTGTTAGATTCAAAGAATTGTCCTTTTTCTTCAAGGTCCCGCAACTGAACTTATTTGCGTCCGCCATCTTGAAATAGAAGTTGGCAATGGTTTGTGGGAAACTATCTACAACCGCTGAACAGACAGTCAGTTGTCACAGCAACCACCAGGATCAGGATTGTAATCAAACATGGCGTCCGCCGAAGAAGAAGGAGCATATTATCTGGAACGTATCTTTTTCTGTTTACGAAGAAATGATTTATTTCCCATGCTTATTGTTTTTGATGTAATCAACAATTTTTCAGAGAAAATTTTTATGGCTTTGAGGGGCAGTTTGTTAATAGAAATTCGAATGTGACTGCCTTGGTCTTGGTACATATCTAATACACAATGTTTTAGCCTTGTTACACGTTTTAGTTTTCATACACCTTGTATCATGATAAAATCTTGCGTTCTAAAACAAGTTGTTGGCATTATTGAAATTGAGACTTTTTTCGAAAATGATTAGTCAATGAATATATCAGCAAGGTAAACTGACGAGCTTATTCTGTCTTAACATTGCAATAACAGAGGTGATAGTTGCAGATGATAGTGACGATGAGTTTGCTTATGAAGAGGTATGTATCACAGGTTATAATAGCATATGTAGGGGTAGAGTATGAAGGTAGGTATATAATTATAAGTTAATTGGTGCAAAGTTTGCATTTTAGAAAACTTTTCTTAGTTTTCAAAGACACATTATTTTCAAAATATTCAACTTATGTGGCTCAAATCTCAGTTTGACTATTGAAGTTAGATTTATGGCTATGTGTCATTATATATATACACTGCAGTATACTGTACTATTGTCGTACAACACGTGCTGCCAAACCTCCATAGCGATCACTGAGGTATATTTTATGTAGTAATCAAGACAAACTGTAAACAATAATCTCGTTCAGAATCTGCCTATTGTAGTATTTATGTATGTGTAATTCCAGAATATATATGTGTACTCATGAGCAGGAGGGTGCATAATCAGTTAGTTATCAACCCACCAGTATAAAAGGAGGCCTAAATAACCAGTGCCTTAAGTGAATTCATATTTATACAGCATCCACTTATTAACCACTGTATGACATGTTTTAACATTCTCTTATTAGGTTCCATTTGAAGATGACTTCTCTGTAACAGGTAAGTACTTGCAATCAAATCATGTATTTATCTATTCATTCACAATTTAATTATTAATAATAGTTTAATAAAATGAACTAATTTAAAATTATTTATTTATGGGAGTTTTGCTGTGGTTTGAATACCAATATATTATTCATTATTTGTTATAAATATTGTTATTTCTAAATGTTCGTTTACTATTTTCAGATGGAGATGAAGATTTAGAAACAGCAGTGAAGACAATCCAGGAGAGAGATGAAGATGGTGTCCTCAGGGTACAGCATGCTAGTTACAATCAAATCTTTACTGTTTCAAATATGAGTGTTTTAAGCAGACACATGTGATAAGTGGATGAGAGGTTACATGGTTCCCCATGAATGGGACACTAATTTTAACTCCATCACAGGCTAGTTTAACAAGCAGAAATTTGTACTTATTTACATGTATACCAACACATGCATGTACATTTGAGTCTTCTTGAGCTAAGTCTGAACTGAAGTAAAGTTTTTGGCTCAAGGATACAACCCATGCAGTTATGTTTGGCCAGGATAAAATATGAGCTCACACTTGTCCCACCAGATTACAAGTGAGACATCCAACTGTGTATGTTCAATCAAACACCATGTATTGATAAATAATTATTTGTACAATATAAATAATTAAGTATTTCAAAACAGAAACATTCATAATTTGTCAAACTTTCTCTCAGATTTAAGTAAATATAGTTTTCCATGGATGTGCAGAAATATGTATATAATTATTTATTAAATTTTCAACCACGGATATTGCGTTTCTAACGTTCTGATTGGTTCTCTCAATCTCGGTTATGAGCTCATATACCGTGTTCAGCGAGAAGCTAAATTTCCCGTGGACA
>JANSTR010120635.1:0-11951 GCA_025434805.1 Antipathozoanthus remengesaui | reverse complement strand
CACACACGATTTTTCATCGGCCGATAAAAAATCGGGGGTCTTACGACAAAAAATCGTCTAGTGTGTGGCGGCCTTTAATGAAATGCTTTTTATAAAATAGCTAAGTCCGTCACTGAATGTGCAATCGGAGTCGATTCGAGCAATAGTATATATTTTAAGTACATATACGCAAATTAGTGATTCTGAACTCTTGTCTTTCGCACATTGATTAACTTTTTTGCCTTGACAATGGCGTTAGTAGCAACGCCGAAACGTCGGTTCTTAATAATTTGTATTTACTTGCTTGTTTATATCAAGATCTTTATTGATTTTAAATTTATAATTCTATTGTTTAATGACCTCCATCTGCGCCATCATGACATCATGAGAAACGCAGAAATAATGTCTTGTTCAGATTTGAACCCATATAAGATTTACATTCCTCAAAGAAAACAAAATTAATCACAGTATTATAATTTTAAGGCTTCGTTTTTTTCATGTACACTGAACATTTTAAAATTTCATTTGGATATGTGTTCATTACTGTTTCGGAAAATCGGCTATAAATTCAATAGTCACTAAATCTTGCTTAGAAAAATTCGATAAATTTAGTAGTTGCTAAGGTGAGTAACATAAAGCCAGCAGTTGCGTATCGTTGCTTTTCAGGAAAACCGACGTTTATCACGTGTTAGGAGTTAGCCAATCAGTGCACTCTGTCTTACAATTCAAGACACCTTCCCACAAGAAGTCGCGAGATTAGAGGAAAAGTTACTCGGCTGTCAGTGCTTCATGCTCGTTCTGACCAACAAGACAAAAATAAAGTATAAATTATATTAAACCCGGTACAAATTTTGGTTATTTAATTCAATAAAGGAGTTTCTTAACAGCCCTTTTTGACAAATGCATTTAAAGATCGCAAATTTTTAACATTTTTAAGGGAGTGGTAACAATTAATGCCGGAGAAGGGGCCGAAAGATATTTTGAGGGGCCATGAAACATATTCGTGCTTTAAAAGGAGAAGTTTTGAGCGTCTAGGAATGAGGGGCATGAAAAATGTGAATCCGAGTACATATTTTCCGACCACCACCCCGGCATTAATTATGACCACTCCCTAACCTCTTCCAATAATCGAAGGGTGAAGTTTATGGTCGGCAGCCATTTTTGAGGCCTTCAATTGGTGGGTGCAAAGTCTTCTGGGATAGTACCATATGATCACTTCATTCAGGCGTTCCAAGCACGCAAGAGCCAAACAACTGCTTTAAAATATATTTAATTTGAAAAATTAACTTACCAACGGTAGCATTTGCTGTTGTGGGTGCCGGGTACACCCAGGACAGGCACGGGCACTTGGTTACATTCTGACAAACCGTAGAGGCGCTTGTGATTGACAGTTCTCCTGTATGGCACAAATAAACAGTTTTGCTACGTATATAAGTATAGAACCGAGCGTTTTAATCATGTCTATTGGTAAAGTATAGCTTTTATAATGATAGTCAGACAATACTTTAAATTTAAATATCTATCATTAGTAATAATTGTAAAATTCACCTGTTTTAAAATTTCAGTTGCAACCCAGGAGTTAGAGTACTCTTGTACATTTTCCCCCATATGTAAACACGGTTCGTTTTACATATATTATTTCAGTCGGTTCTGAAGTCCGATCATTTGTAAAGTGCAAGAATCGACCTCCACGAAATAGGCAACTATGCACCAGTATAAACGTATATAATAAAATCAACCGAGGGTTGACGAAAACATTTTCCGCGCCGTAAATTTGGAAGAAAGCTGACGTTTCGAGCGCAAGTCCTTCGTCGGAGCGTCTGAAAAAACTGAAACAGTGAAGGGGTTTATATAAGAATTTACTAATGTATGCGGATCGAAATAGAAAAGACGGTCATTGGTAGACTAATGAATAGAAATTAGATGAATGAAAATCGTTCATTGATGCCATGAGGTGCCAAAATTCCGAGTTTAAAAATGAGCTTTTGTTCCTTGCGCTCGAAACGTCAGCTTTCTTCCAAATTTACGGTGCGAAAAATTGTTTTCGTCAACCCTCGGTTGATTTTATTATACGTGTTACTTACCCGCCGACGCAGTCTATAGTTTTTTTAGAAAACTATTTACTTATGCATCAGTATATCTATGATTGTACTGTGTGATCAGCTAGATAACTCCAACGACAATTCCCTTTTGCGCTCCTTGTCGCGTCAGGCCATTCCATATTACTTCATAACAGCTATAGGGCCTCCACAGACGAGCGAAAAAGTTATCGATAACTAAATAATAACTGTTTGTGCTTGAAACAACCTTTTTACACATGGGAGATATATGTTAGCTGTCGACAACTGATATTGCAATGTAATTAACCACGCATGGTAATTAACTTCATCCTCAGGATGTCGCAAGCTGCCTTAATTATTGTGAGCAAAAGTATTTTTCCTTCTAAAAAGGAAAACTCATTTGTTGTCGATAACTAGTTGGGGTTCTTTTACATTTTGTTATCGATAACTTGTGAATCACACGGGATTTTTGCGCCTACCGACCCTACTTTTTCTTCATGCAGATCCTAAAACGCTTCTTGGCCAAACGTTGAACTAATTTAGGGTCTACGATTCTTGAATGTTTCTGTAAATGTAGCTTAATTTAATTCAAGCTAGTTTACAATATTAAAACATCAAGCTTTGTAGCCACTCCTGTTTCTCTGTCCCAGGCTTCGTGCATATTTTAAATCCATCCGACTGCAGAAGCCAGAGGAATATTAAAGCCGGAGAAATAAGCTAAAGAAATAAACTTACACCTTTAAAACAAATGCAAGGAAGCAACAGTTTGTGCATTTCGAGTTTTGATGATGCCCGTAAAAGGAAGAAAATCATCGTGCCATCATATACATTGAACTATTATGTACATGGAATTATCGTTGCTTTTAATATTGAAAACAATGTAACTTGTTAAAAATATTGTGATACCTGAGGCATCAGGATCTAGTAGGATTGTAGCAATATTTAAAATATATATAGAGAGAGTTTTTCTACCCGCCTACCTACCCTTATTAATTTCCCAGTGAAAACAGAATCACCTGATCACGCATATTTTTTTTTCTTGGATTCTCAACAACAAGTACTTATCGATAACTATAAATTTACCTCGTCTGTGAATTCGAAGGCCTTATTGTGTATTCAGTAGAACACCGGGAGGCCATTAAAATTAAGCAACCTGAATTTTGTGGGCTGCTGCGCAATTATGGCTGATATACCAACATACTAAGTCAACATACCACATTAACAAAAACATATATTAAATGTTTAAAAAGATCTTTATGGGAGACGTCGGTTGCCAGTAGAATATTGACGGGTGTTTGGTTTTGTAAGCGTTCCAACTTTAGCAGAAACTTCTCGGTATTATAGATATTCAGCAGCAGATTACGGTCACGAAAGTTCTACACCAACTTTTCTATATCCATGACGTGCATTAGCAAGGAAACAGAAAAGTTTATAAAATATTTGAATTCAATGAATTTCATTTAAATTGCTAAGCTGTAAGTTCGTTTATGTTCTTGAATATAATTCTAACTAAGCAATTAAGAGTATTTCTAATCTAAAATGTTAAGAGCAGAACTGAACGTAAAGTCTCGAGTTTTTGTTATTTAAGTTTGACATCGTCATCGGCATTCCGTGACTTTCTCCTTAAACTGTGGTATATGTTTGTATGTAGCTAGCACTTGCTACAAAAATCACTCAGTTCAACCAGCCTGTATACTGATATATATACAGTATATGTATATGTTAAGAAACTAGTCACCGCCAAATGTGCGCACTAAATCACAACTTTAAAGGCTAAAATTACTGCTAAAGAGATGAACTACTCTATTAAACAAGATTAAACAGTTGAATTTAGCATTGTTTGCTAGGTAATAACCTAAGAAATCTGATAAAGAAATCATTTTGGTGCTTTTCACTTCAAGGTAAAATACCATTATTAATTACAAACACAACACAGTTACCTGTATATATAACTTCTGAAACCTCTACAAGTATGCGTAAGTCCCTAGCGGTAAAAATGGTCTCCTACAACAGGTTATGCACCGATGTTGAGATATGAAGTTCGCTCACCTTGAGCAGATACTGGTGTACCTCTTGTCAAAACAAAAATTGTAGCTAAGAGAAGGCTCAAAATCTTCTTGTATCGTTCGGAATGAAGCATTCTTCAATAAATTCTGCACTTCAAAATAAACATACAACAAAGTTAGTCAAATAGCTTCCAGTTGTGTACAAACCATGTATGTTATACTGTACTGTAAACTGTACTGTATTGCATGCACTTTATAGTACACTGCAGTTACCAAACGAAAGTTTTGCATTAAGTGCGTTCTTGTTAGAATAACTTATGTATACCTGTAACTTTTCAAATTGAAAAGGTCGTCTGTGAGCTGCAGGTGTTTATCAACTAAATTCTTTTTTATTCTGTCTAAGTTTTTTGTCTCAATAATTAATGAATTAGCTACCGTGAGCGCAGCTAACGAAACCTGATGTGTTATCAGGTTCCTGCAGTGTGTTAGGGTCTCAGTGTGCTTGGTTCTGTTCATAAACCTTGGCGACGAAGAAAACAGTGAAACTAAAATGTAAACATGTAAATTGCTAGAAGAGTTCAAAGTGTTATTAAAACCTGCTGTTAAACTATAAGCCAGTAGTATTTAATCAATTGCAACACCTTGAATAACCAGAGCTGGCTGAATGAGTGAATATTGACAAAAAACTCACGAAATAAAAACAAATACGCCACGCATATGTGTTTGATAAGTTCGACTCACTGGGTCGATAGATATCGATCAAGTAGGTTGATTGGCTGATCACCAAATATAGGAGAAAGCATTTTATAGGGAAATTTATTGCCTGTTATAGGTACTTCCGCGTTAAATTCACAGTAAAAATAATATCACATGAATTGTGAAGCGATGAGTGCGATATGATTTTTCTAGTTGAGTTTAACGTATGCGTAGAACATCCGAGTCAAGCAATGAATTTTCTTTGAATCGCGTAGCAGAGATTGACACAGATGATTCTGGATCAACTTTTGCTGTCAACCTTCTGGTGAACCATGACTATTTGCGCGGGAAATTCGGAGGGGCGCGCGTGGCCTGCTGAGTGTAAATTTCACGTTGAATACTTGGCCTCATAAATTTGATGATTAGCCAATCAGCTTGCGTGCTTCATCCCTGCTATGCAATTTTATAGAAAAATTCACTGCCTGACGAGGGTATTCCACGTTAAATTTCACGACAAAAATAATATTGCAAAAAGCTCTATCAACCGACAGATGAGTGAGCCACAACTTTTGGTGGGAAAGTGAGGGCGAGCGCGCACAGCTCAAGTTGAGGTCAATTCCATGCTGAATACGCAATTCCACGTTAAATATTTCCTCCTCAATTGGTCGATTAGCCAGTCAGTTTGCGTGATTCATTCCTGCTATGCGATTCTATAGGAAAATTATTTGCCCTGACTAGGGTATTCCACGTTAAATTTCACGAGAAAAATAATATTGCACAAATCGCGAAGGGATGAGTGCAATATAATTTTTTGAGTGAAATTTGGCAGGAAATACCCGAGTCAGGAAGTGAATGTTCCTAGAATCGTATAGCAGGGATGAATCTCGCAAGTTAAATTAATGAGTGTACCTTATTATAGGAAGTTAACGCTTCACTTATTTAACGCGAATTTAAAAAAATCGCGTTAATTTAGGTCGCGAGGATTTCCTCCAGTGTTAAGTACAACATCAAAGATAAAGTTGAATGATAATTTAAATGGAATTATTTTTATTACTATTTTTAACTACATCGACAAACAGATAAAGTCATCAGTTTGCTGTGCATCTTCCGAGCTTGAATCTTCTGAGTCTTCTGATGGTATATTTTCAGAATGACCCTTTAAGATCTCGTTTAGTATTTCCTTGGATTCAACCACATAATAATAATAACCTCTATAGAATAAGACACCTCGTGTACTTTAGCTTTGACAATCTCCAAATTTTGTGGGTTGGTACTCCATTTCAATGTATTCTGCACGTTGCTGTTATTACAGTTGCGTTGTCTTGATTTCTTGTTTGTCTCGATTGCGTTAATTTCCTTCTTCAAAAAATCTTTATCTCCTTTTTGCGTTAATTTACTTTATTTAAAAACATTTCCCCCTCTGAATCGCGTTAATTTAGGTCGCGTGAATTTAAAATACCTTGATATCTACGAGCGTTAATTTCCTATAAGGTATATAAAAACGTGGATCGAGTTTTGCCAACCTGGAAAGTTTCAAAAGCGCGAAAGTCATTTCAGTGCACTCTGTCATCCGACTGGTGAGCCACAACTTTTGGCGGGAAAGTTTGAGGGCGCGCGCGCGCGGCTCAAGTTGAGTACAATGCCATGCTGAATACGCACTAGTGCATGCGATTCCACGTTAAATACTTCCTCCGCGATCGGTCGATTAGCCAATCAACTTGCGTGATTCATCCCTGCTATGCGATTCATAATAGTGGTAATTGAACTGAGTGGAGCGCGCTGAGCGCGGAGTGGAGTGTTCTATTTTGAAATCACGCGTATGATGTCAGACCAAAAATGCATGACACGAAACTCAATTACCGATTGATTATGACCATTTTGAAATCTCTTTTTACAGACTCGAAACAGTGCAATTGCAGCTGAAATCCCTTTTTTTGGAACCGATCAAATTGCAGGAATCATCAGGGATTTCAAAATGGATATAATTAAACGTATATATTATTTGCACTCAGCTGGTTGTGCTTTGATTGAAGATAGAAGTAATAAGTGTCGAGAACTTTGTTAATTATATGTAATGGAATATATGTCAAAAATCTTTTTAAAAATGTTCGAAGGCAGTGGATCGGAAATGCTGCCGTACTTCAGCTTAAAGTTTTTCTATTTTCTTGCATTGGGCTACCAAAAAGTAAAGCGATTGGCACTCGATACTAAAATTACTAGAACATAATATGCTGGTGTCCGATAGCAACGAGAACTGTAAATGTTTGGGCTTACGGAAGTAAGCCAGGGCCGTGAACTCAAATAATCAAATGAAGGCCAATTACACCTTTCACAACTGGAGAATAGTTTAAAACACAATAAACGTACAATTAAACAGCCACGGAAGTATATAGGCTCATTGACATTTCGCTTTTTTATTGTACTAAATATTAAAGTCAGGCACAGCGGTAGAATTCAACTAAATCAATAAACTATTTTAAAAGATATCAGACTGTCACAATCGAATGTTTCCAGTAGAATTGCACTCAACTTGTGCCGCGCGCGCGCGCCCTGAAACTTTCCCGCCAAATGTTGTCGCTCACCAGTCGAATGACAGAGCACTGAAATGGCTTTCGCGCGTTCGAAACCTCCAGGTTAGCAAAAGTCGATCCATGTTTACTTAATATATATACACTCATTAATTTAACTTGCGAGATTCATCCCTGCTATGCGATTCAAGGAAAAATTCACTGCCTGACTCGGACTCCCTGTTAAATTTCACTCAAAAATTCATATTGCACTCATTGCTTTGCGAAGGCAGCACCTTCTCCGCAGTTGTTTTAAGACCCAGCAGGGTGTTGGTCCGGCCGGGAATCGAACCCAAACCTCCCGCACTGCAGACTGGCGCCTTACAAACTGTTCTAACCAGGCGGCGGTCAAAAAATTTGCTTGAAGATCTCAGATTTCACACGCAGGGACGTATAGCCAGCCTTTCCAAAATGGAGATTCCAGACCTGTAGCTACTATATATACTAATGTATAAAAATGTACTAATGTACTATCTCCTTTTCATTATGCGTTTATTTTCAGTTTTCCCTCTCATTTCATTATTTGTTAATATTTCCCCCATTTCTGCTACTTCAGATTATTTCCGGGTTTCCATGTCATTTCCACAACTTTTGCTGCTAATTTCCGGTTACTTCCGCAATTTCCGCAGTTTCTGCAATTTTTAGCGCGATCCCAAAACTTAGGGGGTGAGGACAGGTCGCAACCACACTTTAGGCAGGGGAGGAGAAACCAAAAACAAACGCTTATATTTTTTAAAAATTAAAAAATGTTCTTTATTTTCCGCTCAGAACTTAGGAGAGGCATTTTCCTTCTCTACCTGATAATACCTACAGCGAGTCTGCCCCTGTATCATCTCTATCTGATAGCTTCGGAAAGGGTTATTTCTTGTTACTGTTTAATTTATCCCTGGTCACTGAATTTTTCCATTAAAATAAAATCCTGACCTTCAATGTAAATTTCTTTTCTAATCAGTTGACCCTTTTCTGTAAAGTAATAATATTTTGGAGGTGGGATATAAACTTCTCGTTGTTGTTGTTGTCATTATCATTGTTGCTATTGTTGTCATTGTTGTTGTTGTTGTCATTGTTGTTGCTATTGTTGTTGTTGTTGTCATTGTTGTTGTTGTTGTCATTGTTGTTGTTGTTGTCATTGTTGTTGCTATTGTTGCTGTTGTTGTCATTGTTGTTATTGTTGTCATTGTTGCTGTTGTTGTTGTTGTTGTTGTCAGTGTTGTTGTTGTCATTGTTGTTGTTGCTGTTGTTGTCACTGTTGTTATTGTTGTCACTGTTGTTGTACATGACTCGCAGCGAGCACAAAACTCCGCAAATCCATATAACTGATACCGAGATACTATTGGTGGTCGATCAGATCGAGCTTCATGCAATATTAGGTCTAACTTCAACATAATACGAAATCTAAACAAGCTCAAACTGCGATGTACGTATCTATTGTCGGAACGTTTTCACAGACAGCCATCGTTTAAAAACTTTCCAGTCTCTAACCCTTTCAACCCCAACTCACGATATCCGAG
Source organism: Antipathozoanthus remengesaui (assembly GCA_025434805.1). Taxonomy (NCBI): domain Eukaryota; kingdom Metazoa; phylum Cnidaria; class Anthozoa; order Zoantharia; family Parazoanthidae; genus Antipathozoanthus; species Antipathozoanthus remengesaui. The sequence continues at coordinate 3,132 of JANSTR010120635.1, read as the reverse complement.
TTCTCCTAAACTGTCTTCACAGCTTTCTTGTAAACAGGTAGGTTGGGAGAATTTTTCTTTTCATCTTTGACAGTTTGTTGTGTACGATCAAGTACTTTATTCTCATCACCAAACAACACATTCCGTTTCTGTGTGGATGATGGACATAAGGAGAAGCTACTTGCGCAGATGCTAATAAACTGTCGGGATTTTTACAAAGATTTTATGCGAGAAACACTGAAATAAACATTCAAATTGTCATTCCCTCCCCCCTCTGCTTTCTTGATTTTGGGTCCCCGCCGGCCCTGTCTTTCTAAAACTCACCTAAACTTTAGTTGAAAGAACTTTTTAGAAATTTTAAAATATATAGGTTTATATAGAATTGAGGAGACTTCTAAAGCAGCTGACTTGTAGTGATGTGGCAGCAGAATTTTGAGTTTCTAATAACAACTGGATAATTTGTTTGTTCTAATTTCTAAAGTAAATACTTCTCATAATAGCTTCAAAAGACAAAGATCCGGGGTCCCGGGGGCCAGGCGTTGAGAGTGGTTCTCAGAGTAGCCATGACGTCACCTGCAGTTTGTCCAATCACAAAGCAGTTCATTTTGAGACATTTGTTTTTCAGGAATAGAATTTTGAAACGAGAGAGTTGTAGTGGATTTTAGCAAATTTTGTAGAAAATGATTCATGCATAGTGTTAGAACTGTCGGTGTGTTGTTTTGCAAGCGCGTGAAGACAATATCATGTAGAAAAGCGAAACGTTTTTACAGGAAATTAATTTTTATTCGAACTTCAAGCTCGTGTTGGCCAGATGTTGTGAACTCAGATGAGATGGGAAACATTCACTGTTGTGTTCTTCCTTCGCCCCGCGGAAGAGCTATCGATAAAAATGATTCGTATGCCAGGTCGGGAGTTCGTAGTGATAGTCTGGAACTGCCACACATCAGCGATAGAGAAGGTAAGTTTCGAATTTGGCCTTGTGTTTGAAGAGATCGATGCAAGCTAGTGGTTTCAAGCTAGTTGGTATGAGAGCATTCTGCTCTTTGATTTCGATTAGTGTAATAGCTCTGTTCTAATTTGAGTTTTTGTTTGCAGACTTATCGAACCACATGGGAACTCTTTTTATACACAGATCCAGATCCAACCCAGGTAGCTATATAGTATATTCTGGACTTCTGATAGTATGATAAACTGCATGTAGTTAAATACTAAAACGCTTCGGCCAAGACATGCACGTGCATGTAAATACCGATCCATACCGATTTGTCAAACAGTTGATCTTCCCATGTAAAAGAGTTATCGGCCCTCTGTGGATTTAAAATTTTAGTTTTAGCATAATTTTATATGTCACAGACTGAATAAAGCTAAAATCTGTTGCGTGATTTGAGCTGCTCGGAACTATGTTCTGCCTTCTATGCTGCCAACGACCTCGATCGATGCATCTTGCTATTTTACTGTTGTGCAGTTCGTTTACATTTTTATAGCTATCGTTTGATGTCGGCTATCAAACCACGGAACATTCACAATAATCCCTTGTTATTTACTTACGAGTGATTTTGAAGCGGTTAAGCCAAGCACTGTTTTTCCTTTCATGCTTATTGATTTTGTATAACAATACCAATTGACTCTTATCTGCAGGTTATAAAATATAGTCTCCGAGAAAATCCAGTTGGCTGATAAAACTTTAAAGGGCGACTCTGTTGAGAGTAGAGAAAGAAGTTTGAGTGCTTTTAATTTAGATGCAATTAATGAATGGCAAACAATGCATAAAGTAGATTCTTCTCAAACAAAATGATTATTAGTCAGAAAGGTTCTAAGAAATATTGCGATTGCCCTGTCACCCATGTATATATGGTCTGTACATGTCGTCCTCAGGCTCAGTTCAAATATCGCAAAATTTTCTGCGCGAAAACAAGTGACTTCTCCCTTTTAATTATTAACACAGGAAAACTAGAAACTTATAAAAAGATCATGTTCAAACATTACCAAGTACAGTCGAACCGTAACCAAGTTTATTTTTTACGACCTTCGATCAGACAATTTATGCAGCAGTGTATCGCTAGACAATATAAAGAATGCAGTAAAATTTATTACGTCAACGTCGATAGTTTCTTATAAATGTCAAAAATTGAATTCAAGAACGGCAAAAAATGTAAAATTATAATACTTTCAACATATGTTAATTCTTAATTTTTGTTGTCCGTGTTTAATCTTAAGATTTTAACCATTCATTTTTGTAGAGACAATTATTTTTAAAAATGATTTATTCTTTTTTGATCAATCCGGCGCACTATTTATAAAAATTAAGATAATGAAATTAATTGACATCCTAAACATGTCTGGACTACAGAGGAGGCTTTTTTATTTGTAATCAACTGTGATAACAAAGAAATAGGTTAACGATGAAGCGATAGTCTGATTTATTTAGTTATTTAGTATGATACAGGTGCCTCAAATTGTTCACATTATAATTTCCTTTAATCTGATTGGTTACTTAATTTCTTAACTATTTTTCACTAATTTGGCTGGTTAAACTGGGCATGAGCAAGTTGTCGGATATGTATGTTGATTGTATTCACCTATTGCAGCGACTGGCACATAAAATTGCTAGTGTCTTGCTGGCATATTAGATCAATATCAGCTGTAAATATGCCACAGTCTGTAGAGATTCACAGCGTGGTCAGACTTGTGTAAAAAGCCGTCTACTGGCAAGTTTGAATAGTTATTGCGATTTGAATGCTGGTTAAAAAATTTCTTGCTAATTTATTTATATGCCGGTTTCAGGCATAGGGTTATGAGCAGATCTGATCACGGTTGTCAAATTTTATGTTTTGAAGTAGGAGGTCCACCTGTGAAGTAAGTAGGTGGCATGATCTGCACCTAGCCCCCAAAACCCGCATATAACTAAATTAGCAACTGAAGACAATTTTTAGCTAGCATTAATTTATAAATTCTTAATAGCCAGTCAAATTACTGTAGCTGGCCGTCTGAACTTGTTTTAATAACAAGCCTATCTTTCACCTACTTCAAATTTATATAGTGACAACCCTGGCCTGTTAACCCTTTCAGCCCCAGTCAGTTTATCAGCACATATCTTCTCCTTACATTTTCTACACAGAATATGTTGTTTGGTTATGAGAATAAAGCAATTGG
>JANSTR010120524.1:0-11951 GCA_025434805.1 Antipathozoanthus remengesaui | reverse complement strand
GTGGCGCCCCGCACCTTTGGCGTGCGCTCGGCCCCCCCCCCCCCCCCCCCCCACTTTTGGAGCCACTCCGCGGGCCTTGTGTGGTTTATACAGTTACAAGCTTTGAAGCCAGCCACTCTTTGACACAAGCAAACCGGACCAGCTGCAACGCATGCTACATAAGGACGTTCTGGGTCAAATTTCTTATTTTGATAAAACTCATGCTTCCAATAACAATCAAAACAAGCAAAACGCAAAAATATTTTAAACCGAAATATTACACTTAAAATTACATGTCATATGCTCACTGCATTTTCGCCAAAAGATGTCGGTGATGTGTCATGTTGTGTCAAACTTTTTTCTAGGTAAAACATTGGGTTGGACAATTAGCAGAGGAAATGCAAGAACGCCTTTCACATGAACTGGATATGGTAACATTTTCATGTTTATAGAGATATAATAATTATTTCTGTGGGCAGACCAGAACTATACAACAACAAGTATGTTTGTAGTCCTGAATCACTTGGCAGTTGACAAGAACCCAAACTGTGTTCATCAAGCAAAACAAAAAGATTCAAAATACACTCCGTGGTATTATTTGGTTATTCAGAACAGGTGTACAAAAAGAACTTGCGCTGAATGCATTATAATGGGGTCTGCAAGTCTGATATTATCCGGTTTTCTGAACAACTGTCCAGTAGTAGGAATTTTTTAAATCGTTTTCTGGAATTTTGAATTGTACTTTTTGAAAAGATGTTTTGACTGAAACTATCGGTCTTCATCAGTGAAGTTGGTCATGTAAGAGCGAAGTGTCCTCCGTTCCTCGACGTTTGTCATATGACAGTTCCCTCTCACGTTACCAACTTCACTGATGAATTTTAAAAAGTCCGATTCAAATTTCCAGAAAATGATTTAAAAAATTCCTACTATTACTGAACCTGGATGACTGATAATATTCACTCTCATGTCCAGATGAAAAGTTGTCCAACTTACTGCAACCATTCAAACCGGCGAGAGTTGTTGAATATATAATTTAGTCATTGTAAAATGGTGATAGTGTTTAGTATGTGTGCCACTGATTCAGTATAGGTTCTACCAATCTATTATCCTATGAGGAAACTGAACAATAAGATATCTAACTATTCTTTCAATTTCTGCACCGTAAGGTTGGAAGAAAGCTGATGGTCTAAAGATGCTCCGACGAAGGGTTGAAGCTCAAAACGTCAGCTTTCTTCCCAACTTACGGCGCGGAAAATTGTTTTGTTATTCCTTGGCTGATTTTATTATATATATTATGTATTGTTGGTTTCTTAGTATCCGTGTACTGTGTGCTGAATATTAGGCCGACAGCCATCTGATAAATTAGACAGTCAGCCATTCACTATACACTTGTATATTCATTTTTCACACTCGTCGTCCACCTGCAACATGTATATTCTAATGGAAGTCACAATAAGGATAAAAAATTCGACGAGGATGTTTTTGTTGCATATTTTCAAAGGCGTTTTTTTCAAGTATGCAGCCCAGTGAAGACCCATTCAGCTGTTTCTGGAATCTTCCTAACAAACATTTCATTGGTTGATCAATATATCTATATGAAGTTCTCAGTGTGTACCAATACCTATCTGCTTCAAACCAAGCCAAACTTTCCGATGGAAAAGATACTATTCCTTATAATTTGCGCTGTCCATTGAGTACTAGACAGATAGGCAGACAGACGCAAGACATATCTTTTTTTCTGCATTCGTTGTTTACTCGTTACTTTTTTATTGTAATGGAAGTCAGTAGTCAAGGAAGACAATTTAAGATCCACTCTGTTGTGCAACTGATTTCCTGTATTAGGACAGAACGATCTCCTATATCACACGAATGCATTTCACTTCACTTTGCCAAGTTCAGTAATCTGATAGAGAGTAACCAGACTTAAGCGAAAGTAAATGATGTTTTTATTGTAGAACAAAAGGGAAGCGAAACACCTAACAACGCACTTTACCCAGGAGGATGGCTCTTCATTCTCACGGTCCTGTCCACTCAAGAGTCTGGATGACAAACAGATTGCCAGTGATATCTTTCGACTACTTCTGCCGTTCAACACCGCTGCAAGCGACAAAACGGAAGCGTGGTATGAGTCTTCTGGATGCTTGCAATATACACATACACGCGCGTGCACACGCTCTCACACGCACGCCACGCAACCACATGCGCGCAAACTCCCCCGAAGTACAGCAGCTCTCGTAAATGTCTTTCTAACTGATTGCCAAACGGCAGAGCATTGTAATCGAAGTTAGCCTAGCCATTTTGCAACAGGAATGTTGGTTTGGGGCTCACCACGACAACAGACATCGACCTCACAGGAACTCAGGCTTGCAATGTTTATGCTGTACCCCATCACACACGCTGGCCCGCCTACAAGACACCACAGGAACGCTACGTAACCGCCAGCCACAGGACCAACCCACAATTTCAGTGACAAGCCACAAGTTAAAGCGTAATCTAAGAAGCTGTGTCCTTACGCAACCATAGGCTGAACAGAGTTAGCTGTATACATGTCAACTGCTGTTTGCAATAGTTTTTCATCCTTTGCGAACTTTGATGATTCTCATCTTTCTACCTGGCAGTTCTAAATGCATTTCAAGTCATTTTGAAGATCTAATTTTCACATTACATTGGGACATTACTCTCCCATAATCCCCCTCGAGACGCGCTCTTACACTCCAGTCTAGTTTCTTGGTTCCAAACGGATTCTGAATATTTTGCCATTTGTCACTTGCATATCATCACACTCACGTGCTATTTTCTCGTTTAATTTTATTATCGCTTGAGCTTCTTCTAATTGTTCTCCATCTGCTTAAAGGTACCCGGCCATAGTGTCTTTGCACATTGGAGCGAGTAAATTCACAGAACCCTCCTCAGCCTCCACGCCCAGTATTAACTCGTTCTTCAGTAAGGCGGCCAAATTCCAACATGAAAACGATGAGAAAGAGCCAACTCCGGCGACACTCGCCTGTTGTGATGAAATCCACACACAGGGAAAGGTTTCTAATCAACGTAAACCAGATAATCGTGATGTAAAGGTGATCAAAAAACCTGGAATTAGCGACTTTTTCGTAAGTCGAACTCCAACTTCAAAGGACGGAGATTCTGTAGTGATAGAAAGTGACAAGTCACTGCAGAACAGTCGCAAAGGCAGTGATGATATTGTGTCTGCTTCACCGAGTCTACCCAAAGCCGGAATAACGCATTTTCTATCACAGAAAGAGCCAGTACGTTCTAGTGAAATTCGCCATTCCACAAAGTCGCGTAACCCTTATGAAGGTTGTCGAATTGATCAGGGTATTTTGCAAAGCTTACCTGAAGAGATACAAAGAGAAATAAAAAGTAGCTTTGGAAACCACTCGGAAGCTGCAAATAGACGAGACAGAGAAGGGATTCGACGTATTCACACGGGGGTGGTAGAAGACAGTAAGAGGAATGGGTCAGATTGTATGACAGACATTGACAGCAAGGATTTGTGTTTGTCTGGTGCGAACGCGAAAGACCATTCAGTTTTAAAGTTTTCTACAATCTCAAATTTGAGAGAAGGGGAAGTTGAAGACCCTTCAGCCATTTGTAGTAGAAGTTTAGATCAAACAAATTGCACAGACAAAGTCAAATGCAAGAAATGTGGTGAACATATTTCCACGTGGGAAATGCCAGTTCATTTGGACTATCATTTTGCCAAAGAACTGGAACAGACGGACTATCCGCATTCAGTTTCTGTTGAACTCGACCAGCGTTCGGACTCTGAACCACCGAGAAAGAAGAAAAAGACTTCGTGCAATATCAAGTTATTCTTCTCCCAAAAATAATTCCCAGCAGAATGAAAGACATTTAGTCATTTAGAAATTTAGTCATTTCAGAACCCAACGTAATATATCATGTCTTAAACTTACAATTTTCCAGAAGAATTGAAATCAGCATAAGAGTAGTAAATTCTAAATTTCTACGCTCGTAATGTATGTCTTTCTGACAGTGTTTCAAGTTGACAGACTTGTAAAGGTTTTGCTTTAGTTCCCAGAATGAAAATAAATGGGCGATGATAATATGAGGGATATAGTAAGCGATGTAAACTGTTATCTTCCGTTTCGTCATGGCAAGCCACAGAGCAGAACTGATATATATATATATATATATAGTTTATTTATTTCTTCTTAAGGGATGTAACTCAAATGAGTTGTTCCCTACAACACATACATTACAAGCAATATTGGTATTGTTGTATAGACCAAGATTACAAATTGAGCAATTTATTAAGAACTATTTTTACTACACACTTTCATTGCTTAATTAACAAGTTGTACAATTTCATTACATTGAAAAAGTAAGTTGAAGTAAGCCGGTGTAATTATTGACCTATCAGCCATCAAAATCATATATGAAAATAAAGACTGTATTATACGTGGCATTGCTCGTGCGGTTTTGGGAACCCTCGCTTACGCACCCCTCCTGAGCTTCTTCTGCAAATGCTTGAACACAGACACTTCTGAGACTGACATGACCGCAGTAGCAAAGAGGGCAGGTATTGTAACCAAAAGCGCCTTTTATTCATTGCACAACACATTTTCCAAGAAAATCAAGATTATAGAACCCTAAAGTTATTCGGGCTAAATTCAAGCGGTTTTCACTGTAAGCCTATTTAATGACTTGTCTCTTTAGACTTTGTGACTATGATTTATCCTTCCAGTCCCAAACACGATATGTGATGTGTTGCTGAATTCCGTTTTGCCTTGTGTAATCAGTAAATTGATCAGTCTCTTAATTCTCATGTTGAAACAACTAGCCTTGTATAGATATTTCATTGAGAAGATACAAGTTGATAAATTGTGATGGGTTGAACGAGTTCTACTCCTTTAACTAGCGCTATGTTTTTATTTTCATGGAATTTCATAAACAGTACTTTTGTATGCAAGACTGTACCCAGATCGGATTAGTTATAACCAAGTGCTTATAACCAAGCAGCTATCAACGCTTTCAAATCACTGTCAAATGGCTATATTTTTGTCCGGAAAGCTTACGGCCTCGGAGAATATATATCCTGACTTCAGGAGGGTTTTATTTGGATATTTGCAATCGAGCGCTATAATTGAACCAAGCCGAACAGACGCAGGTTTTTGATCTAGGATTAGCGCAACAATGTTAATACGAGTCTTTTTATATCCTAAAGTTTTAAAGCGATTTCCAGCTGGGTTTTCATTTCCTGTGCCACTGAAAGTTTCACAAAGGTTACCTCGTTTACGAACTCGCGATGGATTACTGCTGGTTTTTATTGGCTGCAGTTGCAGCAGCTCATTTCAGTTATTAACCGTTGCATTCCAACTGACAATCTGGGCTGTGTCTGAAATTACCGTACATGGCATCCAAAACTGACATCCTGTCAGTTTTGCCATTTAAAAACGTTTGCTACAAAGGCAATGCAGTGACCATCATTTTTAAGGTGTTAGTCTTGTGGACCGATCAAGGAAAATGTTTGTGGAGATTTTTAAATACATTTTTCATCACGGTTATGTTAAAAATACATCACGTAATGTTAAAGATAAAGTAACAAAAGAGAAGAGGAGCGTGAAGTGGGAGGGGTTGTCTGAGCCCTATTTCACGTAACTAGTCAGCCCTCCCCCTGCTCCTCTCGAAGCGGCATCTGTACACTGTGCACGTGGTTTAAAGGCGAAGCGATCCTATATAAGAAGGCAGGGAATCTCAGCCTGCCAATAACAGTTATTTGTGTTGCGTGCGATTGGTTGATAAACAATGAAAACTGACCAGGTGCGATGGCGTACAAAGTTTCTGGGCCACGCTCAACTCCAACCCGCAAAATTTAAAAATCATATTCGAAATTATTAGGACCAAGAGTTAAAATATCACTGTAATTCATATACAACAGTTAGGTTTATATATACAAAGTATTTATTGAGAGTTTATTTGATTCTAATGCATAGAAAAGACAAGATGTTTCCCTTTCAACCTTTACTGCGCCCGCTTTTTTATCATCTCTTGTTCGATCTGCTGTGATATCCAACAAAGGGGTCAGAGCTTTGCCTTTTATAGGATTGCTCCGTGTTTAAGGCAAGAAGGGATGTCTTTGATGCCAGGCTATGCATGACTTATCAACACTGGTCCTATTTACAACCTACAATAACATATATACCTAGAAAGTCGAATCAGTGACTTTACAATTTTGCTATAACGAAAGTTAAAAGCATATAAAAATATTACTGTTGTTACTTTACAACAGAAGCACTTTTTCACGTAATCAATTGACGTAACGCTTGTTGATCTGCAAAGTTCTTTTCCTAACAAAGCCCGCGGCGTGGTGTATTATAGACTACTTACTAACCGAGATTATGGACTTTATATTGGAAATATCAGACAGCTAGAGGGCATACTGTATTGACTGAGTTTCGCGAGGTCAATGATTCGAGGACAAAGTTTTCATGTTCCCCCAAAAATCGAGTCGAATTAAATAAGTATTTTGTTATAATCGCGAGGTAAATAAGTATTTTATTATACGACCTTTTTTTTCCTGAGAACGTTAATCTCGGCCCAAATACCAAACACTCTGTCTTAGAAGGGCTCTTTCAGGTTTCAAGTAATACATTGTTAGGCATTGTTTAGACTGGCAAATGTTACACTTACAGGTGGTTTGTTATAGGTCGTGATTAAGTTGGATTGTAGTGAGCTGGTTTGTCCTGATTGGTGTTCCGTACCGGAACATATATAGTATTTAGTTCGTTGAAAATATATCAGATCTTGGCAGAAGTTAACAGGTTAATGACTGAAAGGTTTTTGAGTGGGTTAAATTGTCTTGTTTTAGAATTCTTTGAACAAATATGACATAAAAACGAGAGAAAAAGTCCGTTGTTACAGCTTTGGAGGAGACTTGCGTACTTTTGCACATTTCAGATGCAAATACAAAGCCACTAGTGAAGTGAACGTAAATGATAAATAATATATTGGAAACCGGTTTATTCTTATCAGACCGTTAAGTTACAGTAACAACGTTAACATCAAGTGAGTATTACATGTATTTTCATTGATGTCACTCGCGTAATAGCCGAGTTTTGTTATCCAATGAAAACCTCAAATTGTCTTTTACAATACTATTACGAATATATACTGGCCGGAGACTTACGCTCTTTTTTTATAAGAACGGCTTCTTTTTGGTTAGAGGGTGAATGATCTTAAATATTTTTGGGGATTTTTGCTTCAAATGTTCTTAAAATCTTCGTAATATAATCATATACCTGTTTGGTGTACTAATTTTCACCTTTCAACCATGTTTAGTTTATGAAACAAAGTTAGTCACTGGTTGATGTCCTGGTACTGTATGTGTATCTAAGTAGATAGAGTTTTAAAAAAAATAATGAATCCCGCAAAGTTGTTGTCAGTGAAATGTCCATGTATATTTTACTCTAGTTGCAAACAATAATGTTGTGCTATCGACTGTTTGTCGACTACATGATTTTTTGTCGTAATGTAACAAAATAAAGTTCTCTGTCATTCCTCAGCGTCGGATGTGTTCCTAGCATGTTCTTAAATTTTGGCCAATTTTCAGTCTGTCGCTCTTATAAAAAAACAAGAGCGTAGCACATTTTTTATCGTGACGAACTGAAGATAGTTGATTAGGTTGTGACTCGTTTTATGGCATGCCACCGAACAGTGCGGTTAATCAGATCGTATAATTATGTACTTATTTTGTATTCTTCTGCAGATAGGACAGATAGGGCACAAAGAATCGTGGAAACAACATTCACTGTATAATGTTGATAACTTAAATGGATGGTGTTTCAACAATCCGGCTGGATTCTGCAAAGTAAGAAGTACGTAATGCTTTCAAGAAATTATAGCGTTTCTTTCCAGTGTTTACTTATGTTTTAATCGAAAAAATACATGCGCTTCCACTCAAACCGAGAAGGTGGCTTGATTCATCTGACGTGCATGGTCAGTTGTTTCAAAAGTATAAGACAGCATTTTGAATTACTTTATATATCTATACAGATACTCTCTTCGTGTCACGTTATAAATTAAACGTATCGGAAATGTTTAAGTGCGGAAATTGGCAATAGTCACTAATCTTCCTGTCAAAATCTATATTTAGTTAAAATGCTCCAGGAAAGGAATGATTTTGATGTTGAGATTTGAGTGCAGGAAGGAATCGGTGAATTTGCTGCTTGTTTGTAGGAAAGTTCAGTCGCAGACAAAACAAAGCGGCTTTTAGTTAACCTCTTAATCTGTCAGTCAGCTAATCAGTATTACTGGCATTTTAGAAAAAGGGTGAAATAAAAAAATTAATGAAACTACCAATTTCTCATAAATATCCGCACAAAATATTACAATTTACGAGAAAACGAAAAATTGGTCGACTCATATTTTGAAAGAAATTGCTACCCAGTGAGTATTAAAGATTCTGAGAGATGAATTGCTTGTTTCATGGGATTGTTTTCTTGTTTTTATTGGCACATGAGAAAGAAAACAGTTTGTGATTCGTTCATACACACAAGGATTATGCTACGAATCAGACCACACAACTTCGTGAATAACAATATCTGTACACAACTATTTCAAAACCATTGACATCTGCGAAGGGCAGTACCGAGCACGAAAAGGATTGTGGGAGCCTTAAATTTCACACCGTGTACCATCCATTAAATACGCGGCCACATGATGCAACATGCACGCAGTGGAAGAATTTCATCGTGTGGCCACCTCCGAAATTGTTGCGTGCAATCAATCCTATACTTCTGCAACCTTGCATGCAACGATGCATGCAAGTGGTGGCCGCACTTGAATGAAACATTGCGCGCAATGTTGCATGCAATGTTGCATTGTGTTGCCGCGCGTAAACTTGTACATGAAGCGAACGACCCCAGCAAAGTACGAAATTAAGTAATCTTGCCATATTGAGTCAAAATTAGCAACCAGTAAACTTAGACGGCCGGGTACTGCGCTTTCACGATCATATTGATATCATGTTGAAATTTTCCAAACTGATTCAAAAGTGTCCAATTCATTGTTAATTTATATCTATTCAACACTAGAACGCTCGGTGCGATACTCAACAATACCCTTGGCTTTGTTCTTCTTCTTTCATTTCAGTTTTAATTTGTAGGTTTCTCCTTGTTTGTCTTTTCTAACGAGTGTTTGTCTTCGTACTGTTTGCTGGTTCGAGTTTGATAAGACAAATCAAGACGACAAGAATTTTGTTAGCACCTTGCACATCTACTATTTTCCCAGAATTACAAATTTTAGCAATAGTAAATATTTTGCTATGCCTACGTTAAAATCTCCGAAGTCACTCGTGAGGGATCACATTTCGAAGTACTCCCACTACACATTAGGCTATTTTCGTTAAGTTGGCTTGGGTTTATACTGATCTTTATGAAAACGTCCTATTGACGTCAATATCGTGTGCGTTTATTTCTCATAGGGACGTGTCTGTAATTTTCTGATAAGTGAGGCATCTTAAGAGGGAATGAATTTCGTCTTTTTTTATTTCATGTTTGGTATTTTCTGTCTGTCTCTTCTGATGGTATCTAGATAGTTTCATATTCATACAGTTTGTTTTAAATGTAGCATAAACTCTCAACCGAGGGGCCTTGTGACTATGGCTGTCTGGAATGCTTTCTTTGGTCCTGAAATAGCTCAGTAGCCACGGTCGATCCCCGTGGTTTACGTGATCCACCTATGTTTGACCCCATGCAGGCCTTCACAAAGTAATATCGACATTTAATCAGTATGCAATAAACAAGAAGTTCGAGGCATGCAAACATTTTTCACCTTGTTCAAATGGTCGGCCCTAAGAACTCGTTTAGTAAGTAAGGAACATTTATCTTTAAAATGTAGTTTGAAAATGGAAGAACCATTGATTTAGCCTGTGAAGAGGCTCTCATTTCGAGAAAACGTGGAAATAACGAGGGGAGAAAGGATTTGGAAGGGAAGGGACAAATCCTTTTTCTTCGTTTTCAAATTCCAACACGTGGGACTGTTCACAGGCTACCAATGATTGTAACAGAGAATAATATTGATTTTTAGTTTCTGACTAGTGTTCTGTAGAGCATAACATACTTATGTGGCAGTGTCACTGTCTGATGTTGCCCGAAGGCTTCTAATAATATTGTTGGAACCAGAAAGCTAGCAATCCGGCAAAGAGCTTTTCAACGCTTCTAGCCGGCTTTGCTTAAATTGTCCGGAAAGATTATCTATTTTAAAGTACATCAGAACTTTCCGTCAGGATCTTGATTAATGAGAAAGAAAGCCATAACTGACAAAAAATGCAGAGAACTTGTAGAGTAGAAGCGGATCAAGGTATTGTGTATTTTTTTAGATCAGTGCAAACGTAAAGTTAAAATCCAAATTTATATAAAGGTTTCATTTGGCCACGAAAAATCACTTACGCTTCTAATTTCGTGGACTAATACAAAATTATAAACAAACTGCGTTAGCTGCTCGGATTGGCCGGTGTCTCTTCTGTTCCAAAGTTAAGCTTCTTTTGTTTTCCTTTTTCTGTACTTGTCCCCCCTTTATCCAGTTTTCCGTTTCGTGGTCTTATGTGCTCTTTTTTTAAATTTAAATCATCTCTGGCAAGTACCGACCTCGACCGGAGCCGCTCATATCAAGTGATTAGAAATAAGTTTATCATTGCGGAATATGGAGCCCAAAAGGTTTAGGCGTCCTGCAGAGTGCTTAGCCAAATAGGAAACAAGCAACTATCTTCAAAGTAAGTTAACTGCCTAAAAAAGTAGACAGTCGTGAAACGAAAGGACCAATTTCCATAAGTGTACTAATCTCAGCCGCCTGAGATTGTTCTTAATCTGTTCAAATATGAGCCTTGCTGTTATTATGAAGGATGTTGTTGTGAAACAAGTGTTTAAGTGAGTTTTATTTAAATGGTCACAGTTTGGATTTTTATCGTTCATCGTGGATTATATGTATTCTAATGGCAATAATGCTAGAAGAATCGAATGCCAACCCTCGCCTTCGGTTCCAAATAGAAATGACGGCGCTTCACTTGAAATGGGTCACTCAAGAAATTCGCTCACTGATTCCGAATCAAAAACTAATGCTATCATTGGAATGTACTCATCAAAATCTTCATTTTGAATGATCATAGTTTGGGTTTCAGCCCACTGGTTCAGAATTTAAAACTGCATTCTTCTCCCATTTTTTATAAGATTAGGAACCAGTCGGTGGCAGTTTGTAGCAAAAACTTCCATCTGAAACGGGGCTGTTCTTATTTTTTAGGCGATTTCAACCTCAAATTGTTCTCAGCTGTTCTTATTGAACAGTGAATTCAGTTGCCCGTTTGTTATTGTTTCATCCAGCATGCGCAGTAAGCGATAAAATCTTTTTCTTAAAACTTTCAATAGCTTGGAATAAAGCGTGTATTACCATTAGCGAACGTGATGAGTGCGCTTACTGGGCAGCGCCCGATGATCGATCCAAATGAACTGAGAGTGGTTGGAATGTTATGAACTTATACATATACAACTAAAATAACATTCGTAAACTGAACTGATCAAAATTTCAGCCTCGTGGTTGTTCTTTAACATATTATTAATTTTTGGGCAGTTCTCAGCTTGCGTGATCTCATAGAGTTTGTTTTTATAAAAAAGCGTGTTCAATGTATCTTGATTTTCAAAGCTCTTGGCCCACTCAAGTTACGGCCTCAATCAAAGCGGGACTGTTTACTTCTATGAAAATGATGACTCAGTAGTTACAACGAGAGCAATTGATAAGCTACGTTTTACCTTATCAGATTGCAAACAAATTACTGAGACCCGCATGTTAGGACAAGAGATAAACATAATCAAAGGAGCAGTAAACAATTAAGGCAAATTGGCCATAGAAACGCCAAACCAATTAACACGCAAGTTGAAAGAACAGGGGTCGCGGAGGGGGAGGGGACAAGGTGGCCTTGCACACCCCCTCCCTCCCCCCCC
>JANSTR010120413.1:0-11951 GCA_025434805.1 Antipathozoanthus remengesaui | reverse complement strand
TCACCTATAAATCTGTTTTTCAGGAAACCTGTTTGATCATTATTGATTAATTTTGGCAGCACGTTCTTTAACCTAAAAGAGATAGCCTTGGCCGCAATTTTGTAATCGCAGTTGAGAAGAGTTATGGGTCTCCAGTTTTTAAGAAGTAATGGAGATTTCTTGCCTTTTGGCAGAAGGGAGATGACGCCTCGACGCTGAGTGATGGATAAAATACCTTCTCTGTAAGCTTTATTTATCGCGTTAACATATAGTTCTGCGATATCTGCCCAAAACACTTGGTAAAATTCAGCTGGGAAACCATCACAACCCGGTGATTTGCCTTTTTCCATTGTCTTAAGGGCCTGCAGGCATTCTTCCTTAGTCAGTAGTCCTTCACAGTGAACTCGCTGTTGGTCATCTAGCTTAATCAATTTCTCATCTACTCTATCAAAAAACCTCACTGAAGCGATGTCTTGTGTTGAAGTGATGTTCGAATCATACAAGTTTTCATAGAAGGCTCTGGTTTCTTGCAAAATGTTTTTATCGGAGGTTATTTCTTCATCGCCTATTTTGAGTTTTGTTATTCTTTTTCTATTGAAGTGACGTTTTTCTAAGCCCAGAAAATATTTTGTACATTTTTCTCCTTCCTTATACCATCTTACTTTTCCTCTTAAGATTGCGCCTTTCGTGTGGTATTCTATGATATTTTCTAATTCATTTCGTTTTGTATTCAACTCTTCTAAAGTCTCTTTTCTGTATTCTTTTTCCAGTTTTTCTTCGAGGCGGTTGATTTCGTCTTCTAGCATTTTTTCTTTGCATTTCAATTTCTTGTTTTTCTTTTTTGCAAAAGCAATGGATCCTGTTCGAACTTCTAGCTTGATCATATCCCAGAGAAGTATTTCATTTACACTTGCATCGTATTTATACTGTTGTACCACTTTTTTAATCGTTTCTTTAATCTCATTTATGTACTCAATATCAGATAGAAGAGAGGTATTGAATTTCCAGAAGCCTGGACCCCGGGGGTTTTGACTGGTCTTCAATTGAATCGATATCATAGAATGGTCTGTTTTAAAGCCGGGCAGTATATTAGAGTTTACGACATTCCCTAATAGGCTCGAACTTATAAGGAAAAAATCTAGCCGACAATGTATCTCAGGCTTCCTTTTCCTCCACGTAAATCTAGATCCGTCCGGGTTCAATTCTCTCCATATATCATTTAGATCTAAATTTTGCATTATAGTAATCAGCTGTTCGCGAGCTCTTGTATGCGTTTTGGCATTTCCCCCTTTCTTATCTTTTTCAATGTCTAACACAAGATTGAAATCACCTCCAGCAATTATATCTTCACACCTAAAGTCGAGCATGAGGTCCGCCACTCGTTTGAAAAAATCTGGGTCGTCTTGGTTCGGACCATAGATATTTAGCATGGTTAAATCTCTATCAGCTGACTTTAAATCTAAAATGATAAACCTACCCATGGGATCTATAAATTGTTTTGTGATCTCAAAACTAAAATTATTGTTAAAGAGGAAGCACACCCCAGCTTTTTGGCTCGAAAAAGAGCTGAAAATGGCCCTATATCCCCATTCCGCGGGCCATAAGTCGACAGTTTCCTTCGAGCAGTGGACTTCTTGTAACATGTAAACAGAAAAGTTTTTCCGTCGATAACGCGAGGAGTGGTTGCCCAAATTTCCCGAGCCAAGGGCTCCTGTATATAAAGCGCTCGAAGGTGCGCCCTTTACTTCGAAAATTTATTTATGTAGTGTCATAAAACAATTCCAAGAGCTTCAAATGCTCGGTGGCAGGTCCAAGGGGGTGGCCTGGGGGGCCTGTGCCTCCACCTTTTCATTCTCCAATTTCATAGTTTTAAAGATTGATGTTTAGTCCTGCAAGGTACACTTACTTTTAGTGTGCCACCTTTTTTAAAAATTGTGCCCTCCCCTTTTAAAATTTTTGGATCCGCCACTTATGCTACTGTAAAGAATGAAGCAATTCCAGACCGAATACTGCAGATGAGTCAATAAGATGCTATAAAGTTGTATTAAAGACTGTTGGTGCTGAGGTGATGAGATCAGGACTCTCCAACACTTAGGCCATATGCTGTGTCCTGACTAATATTTTGCACAAAGGTCAGGGACGGATCTAGAAATTTGAGAAGGGGGGGCCCAGTTCGAAAAGGGAGGGTTACGGCAAGTGCCAGATTTCTGAACGTCCACAGCGCGAATGCCGAAAGGTATTATGTAATTTTTGGGGGTCCGGGGCATGCTCCCCCAAATAAATTTTTTTTTTTTTAATAGCCTTTTATTTTCTATTCACGTCTGTTTACATTATCATATATTCAAAGTTGCTACATTACACGAAGACAACACACATAGAAAGAAAAAAATAAACTAATGTTTTATAAATGATTCAATAGAATATTGTCAGAGAATTGTCAATTTGTGGTCACACAGAATACAGCATAATGACATTACGACTTCGAAACTTTCCCTTTTAGATGATTATAACGATTTCATCTAATGGTCTTGGCAACAATGTTCAGCGGCCTCGGCGTTTTGAAGTTTATTCTGATATGAGTTCATGTCAATCATATTTCAATAGACAATAGTGCCGCAAATTTGCTCTTATGGGGAATTATAGACCTTTATAACACACTTTTATATACCTAATATTAGCTGACTGTAAAAGCTCGAAATTAATGGACAGATGAGATAAAGTTGGCGTGTAGCAAAAAATGGTTGGTAAAGTTTTTTAGAAGCAGAAAAATTACAACAGAAGGTACGAGAATCCAGCGTTGGATTGGCCATTCTCGATCCTATATGCTAACTCTTATACGTTCTCTTTTAAATTTTGGGATTTTTTTTTGTTTTGAAAAATTTCGTCAGTGTCACAGTTTTCAAAGATGAAGCTCTCAATTTTTCGATATATAGCGGACTATCTGAACCTGCTGAGTGGAGAGCTCATTATAGAGTACCAGAATCAAGTTCTCACTGAATTGACTCAAAAGGCATGACATAGTCTATTCCACCCGTTATGGAAGTGATGGAACTAAACACTAAACCAGAGAGGCATGCAATACCAAATGCCAAAGAGCAGTAAATTTTCATATTTCCTTCCCGGTTCTTATTTGAAAACTCGACTGATAAACTTTATTGTAGCTTCTTTGTCTTAATGATTTATGTCTTAATATTTGTAAAGAAAATCACGACGTGATTAACTTCATGGAATTGTCCTAGTTAGCACATGCACAGGAACTTGTAACTAACTTCATGTATATTAAATTGATAGAAAGTTACAGATTAGGTAAAATTGACGGCGACTTGACAATATCAAACATCAATACATTTTTACACTCTTAAATTAGTAAAATCTATCGGTATTTTCTGCAAATTTACGCCTAAATTACGAGGCAAATGGCTCATAGTTTCGGTGCTATTGGATCGATGAAACATATACATCGTGGTTTGTAAATCCTCACCAGTGTTACGGTTTTCCAAATATTACTGGTCTCCTACATTTTAGTCTTACCAACCTTGACCTGCTCTTTCTATATTTCTAAACATCTGGAAGGTATAGTTATTCAAAGATTTTTTAGCAAAGAAAAAATAGAACTGAAAACAATCTAAATCGGCACTTGATTCTTGCAAATTTGTTGCGATTGATGCTTTTTCCTAAGCTCTTTAGGAAGTTGAGTTTAATTTGAAATTACCGAAAACTGTTAGCTTTTTTATGGCTTATGAAGGACAGCATGGTAAGTCTTGCCTTGCCACGCTTGAGTAATCCACCCAAATGCAATACTTTCTTGCATGAAGGCGCAAAAATTCTAAAGCTATTCTTGTCGCCATTCTATAGCAGTACTGATAGTCGACTGGCAGTGATCGAGTGGTTGGCGTGTATGCATGATCGTGAGTTCAAACCGCGGAGAAACCACTGTGTTGTGTCCGTGTCACTCGACTTGCTTCAGTCGACTTAGCTATGTAATTTTAATTAAACTCATTCAAAAATGAGTAGCGGCATTTCGGCTAGGAGGTCAGAGCCTGCATGCTATGTAGTTGTGTCATATCCAGGAGAAGTCATGTGCTCTTGTCTTCTTATTACTACACTGACAAGCCGAGATATTAACGCACCTGCCCTGCTAGCCATTTGTCTGGTAATTTAGACGTAATCACAGTTACGAAAATTACAACAATTTAAAACTGTTGCTACGACGATTAGATAAAATTGTTATATTAAATAAATCTGCAAGGTGATGCTTTTGCGAGCAATGCCGACCTCATTATGTCATCTTCTGGTTTGATGTATTACCATGCACGTTGACAAATTAACAAACTATTAAACTTTCTAAACCAAATGGCAGTGAAATCGTCTGCGTACTTTGTTGATTTTTGGCAAGGATTTAGAACTACTCCTGGGAAGTGTGCTTCAGCCAGTTCAGGTTACTGACAGAGATCGTTTGTCAAAATTGTGTGGAACGCAACGACACATTAGTTAAGAAAATAAGCTAAAATATACAAAGTGAGAGGGAACTTTGCTTTGCTCCAACTGGACTATAAGCTTCTTTCTTCACGCTTAAAATCACACCACCTTCGATTGTCGCGAGGTTTCTTGATTGAAGTGCACAAATACGACCTCGCTTCTCGTTTGACGACGCATAACAGAGCATGAATCACGCCCCAGCAGGAGGAAAAATCCTCCTGTTAATATGGCGCGCTGCAAGAGAGAAAAGTCCGTCGTCCGGCAGCTCGCATATTTGTGCTTGTATCCTTGTCACGATAGAAATTAGTCATTCATATGGGCACAAATTGTCTTGAGGTAAACTAGCTCACAGGTTTGTTGATTTGTCTAGGAAGAATTTGCAATTGGTAAGTTTCTCTTGGACCGTCTTACCGGGCCCTCTGGAAATATGCTCCCATTCTTACTCCCATACCCCTTGGAAATATTTACCTCTAGACCCCCCACCCCCCCCTGGAATTTCCAGTTGCCCTCCGTGGGGGGGAGGGGGGTATGGATATTTTCTGGAACTACACAATGACAGTGTAGGCAGGATACCAGGCGTTTGTGGCGATAAAATTAAACATCACTGTTGCTTAATTTTGATTCAGTTTTCATGAGATTATACCAGTCCTGTTTAATTTACACCTAACTCAAGCAAACAACCATTCATTTTTGAAAATGTTTCTACAATAAAAAAAATTTGTAACGCGGAGGAATGCGGAAGACTGAGCCGGTTGTTAGTCTCCGTTATTCAGAAGTTCCGACTTGCTGGCGTCCCTGAGTCTCATTAGATCGTAAGATGAACTTGACTAGAAGCACTCTACAGCTCTAGAAGTCTTTTGAGTGAAAGGAAATGATAAGTGGAAAAGAAGTGGACGAAGGAAGACTTTCAACAACAAACTAGTTCAACATTCTAACAATTATATATATTGTAACTATACTTTTGTTCACAACATGCTTACAAAAATCTTGTCGGTGAAGCTCTTAAAGGTTTCTCTCTAGGCGCAAACAAGTTGCATTGTATAAAGTGTTTGAGTACCAGCGCAAACCCTTTGCGGCGAGGGACATACATGAATTCTACCATTTGTTTCAGCCGTGTCGACGATGATCGTAAACAAGCCGTAAGAATTGCTGCCTTTGCGCCATGTTTCAGACAACTTGAGACCACTGTCGAACACGAAATCAAGAAGAATCAGATATGGAAATATAATCGCAAGTACAGTTTGCGATCTGTCTACAACTTTTAAAATCATGGAGATCACCTTTATTTCCTGAGATACATACATACACACATACAAATATACTGATCAAGTGCTCCCCCCGGGGATTTTCAGCAATTGTTTCACAATCAGAAGTCTCAGTAGAAGAGAGTGTCTCCTACTTACGATAATTTTACGTGTGAAAACCAAGTCTCAGTAGGAGAGAAGATCTTAGCCAGACCTCTGTACGCGGTTTATAATTCCTTCAGCCTGAGATATTAGGTCGCGCGCTCAAGTTAATAGACCACGAAACCGGGATTACCCTAACTCTTTTCGAGTGTGTGGGTTCTTATAAGTTCCCCGATAGAATGTAGTGAGATTAGATCAACGACTTGACATCCCTGTCCACGAACGAAGATATAAGATGTCACAACCCAGTATTAAATACTAAACCGTCAACAAAATAGTTGAAAGACAAAACAATCGTTATTTAAGAATTTTTCACGCTATTTCTCCTTTCAAACCTATTGATCACAAAAACAAAATTTCCAGAGGCTATGATCAGCTACTTTCTATTGTGCATGGCGATGATACGGCATTAATTAAATATAATGATGATTATGTATCAAAATAATTACCTTTAATTACTTCCATATACTGTATATAATTTACCGTTGTTAGGTAATTCAACACCTTTAGGTATCTAATATATTACTTAAGAAGGGCACAACACTTATCTCATGTAAGATTTGTTCTTGATGAAGATGATCTCAGATACTGGTTCTGTATTTTATGTAGAAATAGCCGACAAGGATGTTCATTAAGCTACTTAATCAAAATATTTTGACCCTATCGCGGGCCTTGCGGTGAAATTACCAGTCCATCATTTCTATGTGCCCATGTTGGACCTACCCTGTAAATAGGTATAAATGGTCGAGATCTCCAGAGCTGAAACTTTGTAGAAACAGGTACAATCAACTAAAGATCAAAGTTGAAGATACCAGTTGAGGTTGCGCAAATTATTTTCTTCCCAGCGAGAAAATCTTCTTGATCAAGAAAAGTCTTCCACAGTTTTAAAAGTTCCAAAAGGTAGGACTGAAATTATTTTTATCTAATTTCCTCTATCTGATGTTTCAGTGAGTAAACTTCTTTTAGGAGTGATTGAAGTAAACTCTGCGCTTTGGTTCATAGAAGATCAAACTTTTATTGTGCGGTTCGAGCACTACATGAATCTTATAACCATGTGCTATGGTGCAATAGCGGGACGCTACAACTTAGTTTACATAAAGTATAAATCCAACACGTAGCGAATAAATTAAACTGCTACGTCATCCCCCTTGTTGAGAACAAAACAAACAAAGTTTCTACCGAAATAATGTCAGTTCCTTATTACAGTCGAAACTGGGGATGGTGAATCTAAACTTTTACAAAATAACAAAAACATAGGTTTGTGATCTAAGGATACATATGAAAAACAGTTTTTTTTTTTTTTTTTCCTTTTCTTTGTCCTTTGTAAGTCACTTTCATTTATGTCACACATAAGGTGTCATTCAAATCCGTATCTCACTGGTGCTTTGATAACACGCCTTGGTCGGGATGTTTTGATGCTTTCTGATGGATTGTCAGCCTTCTGCTTCATGGGGGTCTCTGCTTTTGGCTTTGGTGGACTAGCCGTATCCTTGGTGTTTGGCATTTCAACTGGCACTGATACACTTTCTTCTCTTCCTTTGGAATCGCCTTTCACGGTGGGTGGAGTGGTGGCATTACCGGGAATCGGCTTGATGTGGACACGGTCTCTGGAATATTGTGTTCCAGTTTTTTCGTCCTCCACAGTGTATGAACGTTGACCGTCTACGGTGACGACTGTCCCACTTGACCACCGAGCTTTCTTTTCCTGAGGTTTCTTCATGAACATGACTGTTTGATGTTGCTCCAGTCTTGGTGGCTCACCTCTGCTTTCACTTTCATTCGTTCTTTCAGCGTGCTTCACACTCCTATGGCCTGCATTGATGCTGTTCGTGCTGTCAAACAGGCTGAGAGGTATTGAGGGTAGGTCTGACTTGACCTTCCTGTGAAACATCAGCTCATAGGGTGAGGGAGTATTGGCATCTAGTGGCGTGTCACGGATGTTCACTAGTATGTCTTCCATAGTTGTTTCTTCTTCTTTGGACTTCTCCAGTAACCTCTTGAGCCTTCCAATGGCGTTTTCACAGCGTCCATTCTTCCACTGTGAGTGGGGGGTTCCTGGCTTCTGAATGATGTTGAATTTCAGACAGAGTTCCTGGAAGTCGGTAGAAGTGTATTGTGAGCCTCGATCGCTCACTACCTCCATGGGGTAACCAAACTGGTTGCAGACACTCTGAAAATGTTGGATAACTGTATCTGCTTCTTGGTTCTTGATCTGCTGTACCCATGGGTATCCGGTGTGGTAGTCAACGATACAACTGTACCATCGACCAGCATGGTGGAAAATATCACAACCGAGTATCTGCATGGCGTTGGTTGTGATCACAGGGATGACTGCTGCTTGTTTCTGTCGAGGTTGGTGCTCCAGACAGGATGGGCAGGTGAGGATTAGCCTCCTGATCTGTTCAGTCATGCCGGGCCAGAACCACTTGTCTCTGGCTCTTTGGATTGATTTGTCTATTCCTTGATGGACTCGGTGCAACTTCTGGAGTAGACATTCTCTCATCTTCTGAGGCACCACAATTCTATGGCTCTTCACAATAATTCCATCGATGACTGCAATGTCATGTCTGTAATCCCAGTAAGCTACGGCCAACTCAGGCACCTGATTGCGGTGTCCTGGCCATCCTTGCTGGCATAGGCTCTCTAGCTCCTGGAAAACTGGGTCTTTCTTTTGAGCTGATCGGATCTTCTGGATGTCCGATTCATTCGCTGCGGTGACCTCAAATATTCCAATCTGATTGGTCTCTGGGAATACTGGTCCTTGATTGGGGGCTGGTGGCGGCACGCACCTTGAGAGGCAGTCAGATATGTGCATCTCGACGCCCTTCTTGTATTCAATTGTGAAGTCGTAGCCTTGGCATCGCAGTAGTAGTCGTTGCAGCCGGGTGGTTACAGCTCTGATGTCTTTCTTGATGATCTGTTGGAGTGGGCTGTGGTCACTGACTATCTTGAATCTCCGTCCATAAACGTACTGTCGGTAGTGATTGACGGCCCAGGCTACAGCAAGCATCTCGCGTTCCAGGTTACTGTATCTACTTTCTGCATCAATCAAGCTTCTTGATGAGAAATTGACTGGCTTGCCGTCCTGAAGTAGACATGCACCCAGCCCCTTTTGACTGGCGTCACACTCGATGACGATTTCTTTCTGTGGGTCAAAGTACTGCAATGTCATGTTATCTTTGAGCTCGGCCTTCAGTGATTCAAATATCTTGGTGTGTGTCTCCTCCCAGACAAATTCTGCATTCTTCTTTACCAGAGCACGAAGGTCCTGTGTCTTGGCAGCCAGATTGGGTACAAACTTTCCCAGGTAGTTGAACATTCCTAGCAGTGACTGTAGCTCCTGCTTGTTGCTTGGAACTGCCAACCGCTTTATCCCTTGGATCTTTTTCGCGTCTGGTTTTAATCCCTCTTTTGTAAGGGTGTGGCCGAAGAAGTTTATCTGATCCAAGAGGATCCTTGCTTTCTTCGGGTTGAGCCTGAAGCCTGAGTCTCGGCATCGTTGGATGACTCTGTTTACTGCAACATCGTGTTCCTCTCTTGTCCTTGCAGCGACCAGAATATCATCTGCAATGCAGTAGACGTCGGGGATGTCTCCAAACGTTTCGTCGACGGCACGTTGGAACACGTCTTGGCTACTCACAAGTCCAAATGGAAGCCTTTTGTATGCATACCGTCCAAATGGTGTGTTGAAGGTGAGTAGGTGCACACTGTCTGGATGAACCTCAATGTTCCAATATCCAGATGACTGGTCAAGGGTGGAGAAATACTTGCATCCGTTAATTTTAAGTAAAACATCTTCCATTGTAGGTGCAAAGTGATGTGGCCTCCTCACTGCTTGGTTGAGTGGCTTTGGATTTAGGCATATTCGTATATCTCCATTGGGTTTAGGTGTGCACAGTACATTGCTTACCCACGCTGTTGCCTCTTGTTGCTTCTTGATGACATCAATTCCGACCATCCAGTCTAAGTTCTTTTTCAGAGGCTCCTGCATGGGTGGGGGCACACTGTATCTGGGACTGACCACTGGAGGGACTTTGTCATCTATCTCAATCTGGTATTGGTAGCCTTTTAGCTTCCCAATGCCTTCGAACACCTCGTCGGCATCTTTGATGACTTGGGCTGTATTCTTGATTTCGATGGGGTTCTTCACCTTAAGAGAGTACTTGGGTGTGTCTTCTGCACTTTCTTCTTTTTCTTCCTCAGTACTATCTCTGACCTCACTCACATCATAAGGACCATGACAGTCTTTGCAGTCCTTCTCCTCACACATAATCTTGATGATGTTCATCGCGCGGGTAAATTTCAGTGAGAACAAGTTGCTGCCATAATCAGATACGAAGAATTCGACACGTCGGCCAACGACATCATTGTGTCGAACACAGTCAAGGCGGAATTTTCCATGATTCTTGAAACGCTTTCCTCCATAGCCTGTGAGCTTAACATGACTGTTGTGCAGGATACTATCTGCATCATCGCCAAAGATATCTCGGAATGTCGTGTAATTCATCAAGTTCACCTGAGCTCCAGTGTCGACCTTGCCCTTGAGCTTCTTTGTACTCCCATTCGGCAATTCAAGTTCAACAGTGGCATACAATACATCAGGTGATTGGTCTTCATCTAAATAGACTTTGGTGACATGCTTGGGCAGTTTCTTGGCGAAATGAGTCTTGGTAAACTTGGTTTCGTCAGTCTTTGCTTCCACAGAGTCAACTTGTACTGTGACCTCATCGGTGTCATACTCAGTGAAGTCTGCTTCGCTACTTTCTGAGTCTGCAGTTGCTTCGTGAAACTTCTTCTTGGGTCCAAATTTTGGTTGCTCTTTGCTAGGTTTCTTCTTGCTGCGGCACTGCTCAGCGAAGTGGCCTTTTCTTTTACATTTGCTGCATTCTTTCCCATAGGCAGGGCATTGCTTGGGGCCATGTTTGCGTCCACACCTTGTGCAGTTGTACTGACTCTTGGTGCGTCCATCACTGGGATCCTTGGGCTTTTTGCTGGAGGGCTTCTTCTGTCCTTTGA
This sequence comes from Antipathozoanthus remengesaui, assembly GCA_025434805.1. Classification (NCBI taxonomy): domain Eukaryota; kingdom Metazoa; phylum Cnidaria; class Anthozoa; order Zoantharia; family Parazoanthidae; genus Antipathozoanthus; species Antipathozoanthus remengesaui. Next base: position 1,071 of record JANSTR010120413.1, on the reverse strand, counting down.
GCTCCTCTGCACTTTTAGTTTCTCCCAGGTTGTGGTCCCTTCTGATTTTTTCCACTTCACGTATGTGCGTCTGAGCTTGTTCCTCAGCTCTGGCAGTGTCAAGAACACGATTTGCATCTGCATCTTTGGGTAAAGCGTAGACTTTCTCTATGATTTTTGCGTTTGTCAAACCATATTTGAGGGTTTCTGCTTCGAGGGATTTTGCCATTTCGGGATCATACTCGCATTGGTGAAGTACATCACGTATCCGTCCATAGAAAACATCCACTGACTCTCCTTTCTCTTGTCTCATGAACTTCAGGGTCATTCTCGCAGCATTCCACGAGCCATGAAATCCTTCCTTCTTGGAACACAGGTTGTCAAAGAAGGTCCAAAGTGGTTCGAGTTTTTCGTTGTCTCCTGGTGCAAATGCATGTTGCTCATGTTTGACGCATGCCTCTGGTCCCATCCACATTAGGACTTTGTTTACTTTCACACTGTCCTCAAGCCCTTCGTAGCAATTTAACACTTTTTTAGCCAAAGTTTTGAAGCACAAATATTCATGGTGTAATTTTTTGGCATTGAAATCTAACCTTTTGGGCATTTCAACTCCATGCAGTCTTGCTCTAGCGGCTTGTTCGATGGTTGCTTGTCGTGCCCTTCTTTCCTCGGCTGTTTCAGGCATAATGACTTTTGAAGATTAGCTACAGCGATCACTTATTTTCGTGTACTTTACTGACAGAATTCTTCCTTATTCGTCCTCTCTGGGCTGAATTTCCGTTTCGAAGAATCGTATTAGTTATCTTGACTCGCTGTTCTGTGCTGGGATGGCTTCGGTGAAGAGAATTCAGATTTATGGCACTTTCCAAAATCCAAGATGGCGGCCAGTGTTTATTTAAATGTTAACACTTTCGCTCACCGTGTCCCTTTGAATTTTCGTCCTGGAGTATCCTCGAAGGCTCCAACTTCTTTTTCTTTCGTTCTTGATCCTCCTGTGAGTCACGTCGGGGTCACCATGAAGTAAACTCTGCGCTTTGGTTCATAGAAGATCAAACTTTTATTGTGCGGTTCGAGCACTACATGAATCTTATA
>JANSTR010120302.1:0-11952 GCA_025434805.1 Antipathozoanthus remengesaui | reverse complement strand
TTTTATCATACGTTTTACCTACCCGCCGACGCAGTCTATAGTTTTTTTAAAAACTATTTACTTAGAGTTTTATTAAATATAAACTAGAGTTTTTCAGTTGTATTGTAAATCAAGTCATGAATAAAAAATATTATTATTATTATAGTTGCCAAGAATGTTATATGAAGTTAAATGGTTTGGTATTTCAATGGTGTTTATGTAATAAATAGAACATTACATGGTCGCTTGAGGATACCCCATTTTTTCTCTTGTGTTAAGAAATTTTCTTCAACACTTTAAGAGAGATTTCTTATATTTATGCAGTCATGTAACAACCGTTTACACATGTTATATGCCTGGTAGACAGTTGTGTGAAGTATGATGTATTGAGGGATCTAGGAGATAGTGAAAACACACATGGCCAGCAATCTTGTCTCTGTATTCAGCAAATGGTGCTGTTTCACTCTTAGAGTCAATGATAGTATCTGTTGTTTAGACTACCATATTTTACAGCAAGTATGTAAACTGTTAAAATATTTGGCAAGTTGGAGATATGGTAAAAATTTATTTGCAATTCTGTTGTTTTGGTCAGTTGATATTATTTTAGCACGCATTTTATCTCGATATACTAAATAGCTTTACAACTATAAATTAATTTGTAAGTTTGACAACATAAAACCATGTTAAGTCTTAAGATACAGTAATCAAGAAGTATTTCTGTATTTCTATCATCACTCATCAGTCAGACTTGGAGACTGAGTCTGAGCATAGTTTAATATCAGTGATTTTTGTGCCTAAAGTTTTAGGTATTAAAGTGTGCCTGCTTTAGTTAGTAATATATAGACTTATTGCAAATTGTCAAATCAAGTTCATAGAAATAGTGTAGACAATATAAACAGTATGAAGAAATTCAGGAACTCAGTGGCAGAAAATTGAATATTCTACTTGACTTGAGTTGAGGTTGCGTTTTTGTCATGACTCAGCAGTTTAACTTGCAATTGTTATGTAATCAAGCCGTTTTGCAGGTTACGATAAGGAATCTATTTACTTCACCTGGTTTGCAATTTTTGTCAGTTTGTGTTTACGTATAACTTAAAATGCACGAGGTTTAATCCGAACGCATTGGCCATTGCTTTTCAGTTCCAGCAATACAAACAGCATTAAAAAGAAGAGCTGACAATGTTTCTTTTGCTCTGCAGGATGAAAAAGTTGTCTGTTAACTTCCATAATCCTGGAAATTATCCAGAATTGGTTACGACAAACGAAGATAAACGGACGAGAAGCGGACGAGAATATTTTGATGAAAAGATGAATTCTCCTTGGTTGTCTGTTGTCTTCTGACATGACCTATTGTTCCGTGAGCCAATGAGGCATTTGTACCTAGAGGGTGGTGTCTGTATTGATGCAATCTTCAAGCATGTGATATTTGCACGCGGTGTTCGCTTTCTCCAAGAACTTTGAAGTGGATTTTTACTCCGCCATTTTGAACAGCGGGAAAGCTACAGAATTTCGATTAGGACGTGGTCTTGCCGATGTTCTAGGTTACCCGAAATATGTCCAAATGGTGATAAAAGAGTCCATCTGAAGAGCTGCAATATCGCTTTTGGTGTTTGTGTTGGAAAGACGTCAAAATTTCGAGGACAAAATTTGGTGTTTTTGCATATATCAAGTGTTGGTGTGTTCGACATCGAGGATTAGAACACGCACCACCGAGACGTGGCGGTCACGTGCTACAGCAAACTAAAAAAAACCTACCATTCTACTTGCTTGTATGAACTCCAACAACTAAAATATAAACGATATTTTTTTTCTGATCCATCATCGTTTGTGTTGTTATTCGTTGGTCTTGGTCCGAGAAAATGCGTTCATGCTGGACGTGTTTTCTTCACCAGTTGTCGCGGTGGTAAAAGTAATGGTTGATGGCTCAAATGGCTCCTGCTCTCACCGAGGCGAACGCATCGCCGGGATCATCAAGAAAAAATTCCGTGGATCGTTATTGTTCCTCCACTTCTCCGGACGAACTTAGGGGAGACAGCCCTAGTTTTGGGGTCGACTTAAAGCTGCTTTCCCAGAACGGCTTTGTGCGACTCTTTGGTGATAGTAATACTAATAACATTACAAATACAACACAGTCTGTCGAGAAGAACACACCCAAAGGTTTAAGACGCAACGAGGAAATTTGTACGAAAACTGACATGCCAAACGGAGATCGCGATGAAAAGCCCGATGATTTAGTTCTTGAAACAAAGATTTCTGTCACGAGTGCCGGAGAATCTCAAAACACGGCGGTTGATCTTGGGAGGACATGTGCTTCAACTACAACGGAGACTACGCCGGCTGGTACGTGCGAGACAGAACACGACGATTGTAATAGGCGACTTACTCAACATCCTGTAGCCGTGTTTGACTCATCTCAGGCTTTATTTGCAAGAAAATCCAAAAAAGTTATTCATCAACAACCGCGACTCGAAACCCGGGCCAAAAATTTGGAGAAACGAATTCGTCGAATGCAAGCGCGGCAAATCGATGCCCATGTGCGCCAGCAGCTTGGCGGTTTCGTTGATCAACAGAGGACAAATTTTAACTTTTCCTCCGATTTGTTAAAAACAGGCATTAACTCTAACAGAATTTCGCTTTCTGATATAAAACAAGCGCAAGGGCATGATTTGAAGTCTGAGCGAAAACTTTCGTCGAGTAAACTTCACGCGGGGGAATATGACAATATGAATGTCAGTAATAATGGAATGAAAGAAACATCGTCGACGCTTAACCGCTCATTTGAGAAAACTGTTGAAGAAACAGAAAGTAAAGCTAAACAGGAAAGTGAGAAATACATGGGTACATGGAAAGGACGCGTGTTTACAGACGAAGAAAGAAAGTTGGAGGCGGAAACTACAATTGGGAGCTTGACAGTGCAGTTGGAGCATTTGGAATATGTCGGCGATTCGGATGCCACTGATGAAAGTTCAGGAGAGGAAAGTGATGAGGAGGAAAAGGGATCCAAACTATCGAATAAATCGTAAGTTGAAATTATTTTTACCGTTAATAAATTTTTGTCAAAATCAGAAAATTTCATTGAAAATGAACGAAAAGTGACGCCCCCTCAGTTTTGACCTGGGTTCTTGACGAAAGCGTTTCGCGGGTAAATTGTTGTACCATCGAGAACGAAATGAAACGCTCATATTATCATTGGGGACAGTTTTCCCGTTGTACTTCGAAGAAAGTCTTCTTGAATGGTTATAAAATAGAAATTTGGACTCTGACGTCAGTGGTAGGAATCTGTAAAATTGGTAATTGGTGTTTTCGTTGTTGGGTAGCAGATCTTTCGGTGACATTTTGAATTTCCCACTCGCTCCCGAAACGCAAAACAGTATTTGTTGCCGAGATGCACAGCCCGAAACGAGAATTATGTGTTCTGAGCGGCAGCTTTTGGTGATAGCATTTCGATATAGGCTGTGTAACCATCATTGTACGGGGTATTATTGCGACTACGAATTTTTGTCTTGGGGGGGGAAACCCTGCAATCGTTTGTCCCAACACCTCGGAAAATCGAGACTCGTTGATATTTCCTATAACCTAAAACTTTTGCAGATTAAAAGTTTAAAACATTCATTCTAAGAGCTGGAACACTTTACTCTGTTGTTTTGTTAAGCAAACTAAGCAAGAGGTGGGATGAGCTACAACGATAATTTATTTGTTGCAGGCTGCAAAAGCTTTTTTGAGAATTTGTTGTTTTGATATTTGTGTGTTTAAGAATTAAGGATGACCCGTAGTGCGAATAAAGCACCTTGGCATAGGGCTGAATTTTGTTTACTGGATTTTTCCTAAGGAATGGTAGGGAAAGTAATTGATCACTGCGATACAGAAATCAATTTAATACCTGATCGCGATTAAGACATTGCAGTTACTTTTTCGTTCGATGAATGGGCACAGCAATCTTGTCCAGTGAATGTAAGTTGTAGCTTCTTATAATCAAATGCTGTGGGGTACCGTCCTTTCAAACTCGCACACAAGTTATATTTCAAGTTTGGAAAAAGCAATAATATTTCAGAGAAGTCGGTCAGTGGATGGCAGTATTTTTTTTAAAGTCATCACTGCTGCTAGTTCATCCGTGGTTCCTCCAATTCTGTCGCGGATCAATGCCATGGTTTATTAATAATTCATTTGGGTTCCAGTTAAGCCTCGAGACTGTTGTATGAGGCTTTTGATAATACACAGTTGTACAACAGTTGTCATTGAAGTGTATACTTTAGCTATAGAGTTCAAGCACGATTTTATTATGAACCTGTCATCTCAGTAAATTCTTGAACGACCAATATTTCCTATAATTTTTTAAACTTAGTCTTGCAGTAGACTTTGAACCATCATGTGAAAAAGGAGAAATAACATTTCTCTTATAGAGTATAGAGTTATTTTTGGAATTCTGTAACTGGAGGAAGTACCTGAAGCAAGTATGGAATTAATCAAGGTGCACAGCTAGTTTTCAGTTGTGTTCCATCTGTCAGTTGATTTTGTATCTGCTTTCTCTCCAAATTTTTCATCTAGTATACTGCAAGTTTGATAATTCAATTATTTTGGGTCCTACACTACAAAACAAAAATCAGGTTAAGCCTTTGGGTTATGGTTTTAGGGAATTATGCTGCTTTTCAATTCAAATCTGGAGAACAATGCAACAAACCAAATCACACCTGCCAGTTGACTTGATTTCGTCTGTTATTACCCAGGTTTTGAAATGGAAAAAAAATAAATGTATGCACTGATTTCCATCTGATTTTTGCTTGGTCTTTAACACCATTTGGCCTGGGCTCTTTCATGGGTTCCTGGAAATTTCACTCAACCTCGAACTGTAGAACTATCAAAGAAATTTAAGTGAAATTTGGTGGACTAGCAGATACTTGTCAGGCAAATAGTCTGCAGTGGGTTACCAGTTATAGACATGTGACATTGATGATGGTACAACTGTCAGTATTTCAGGTTTCTTAAAAATTTTGCAGTTTAGAAGCAGGAATTAAAAATATGTTTCCGAGTTGGAAAACAACAAGTACATGTTGTATAACAATATATAAACTTGCGTTTTAATGTAAATGACAATATTTTGCAAAATTTGCTAAGCATAAGTTTTGTAGAAATGCCTCCATACGTTCTCAACACTTGCAAGCCTAACTATAGCATTATTTTTTTTGATAAATCAAGAGAGTTTTGATAATTGATGGAATGGGGTTAATATAGAGTTGTTGTCATGCTTATATATAATTGAGCAAAAACTAAACTTGTTTCTTTGATCCACTTGGAAGTTTAAGTATGCCAGTGGTTTTCATGTTTCTAACGTCAATGTTGTCAGGAATGTCAAAATCTAACAAGTATGCTAGCATGAATGGTAAAAAATATGCTAGTTTTAATTCAATATTATTTTAATTGTCCTCTTTGATATATATTGTTATTATGGTCCTTTATATGTATGCCTGCATATTTTTTCAGAGGGAGACTGAAGTCTGTAGTTTGAAAGAATACGATTCTCTGCACATCATTGTAAATACAAAGCATAACTAATGGAACATAACATTTTTTTACTTTGCTCAAGCAAGTTAAAAGATAGGTTATAACAAAAACCTGAACATTATTACAGTGATTCTGTTTTAACAGGTTTCAAATTATTTTCATTTGTTGCAGGTAAAATATATCCTGGGTTTGTCCAGTAGAAGATTTTAGAAAAAAAACATATTGATATAATATGTATTATCAATTTTCAGCTCCAAGATTTTACAGAAGCGGTTTTGGTTGGAAGAAGGGCAGATATCATCAAGGTGGTCATGGATGCAGTCACAGGTTGTTAACCTAGAACGACAGATTCGAAGATATGATGAAATCTATAAGAAATTTCGAGTTGGAAAGAGACCTGTTCATCTTCAAGATGTTGCTTCCAAGAGATTGGAAGGAAATTTGAAAAACTCAAATCTTCCAAAGGTATCTAACCATCCAGTATCTTTTACTGAACCAATGGAGACTGAAACACCATCTGAAAAGAAGCTGAATGCTGTGTTAAAAGATCCTGAAAACCGTTTGCGTAATGGTGTGCGAAAACACTTGCTTGAGGATTCGCCAGTTGTTGATGAGGATGAGATTCCTTTGAAGCGACTTAGAACTGCTTTGATGAAGAATGATATTGACTCTGGTTCTTCAAACTCTTTTTCATTGTCTTCAACTAATGACTCATTGTTACAGTCTGCACGGACTAGAGGGGTTAATCCAGTTTGCAAGCGTCAATTGTTACATCTCTCGACACTTGAACAAAAGATCAAAAAGACTGGCAGCTCAACATGTGGCTGTACAACACCTCAAACTCCTTGTATTAGCTGTCCAAAGGTTGCGCGAAGTTCTGTAGTTGTTGATGCAAGCATGACTAGAGCTGCTCGTGTAGCTTTGCTGGATCACTCCTATCACAGAATTTTGTCATTTTCAAATGGTAAGTTAGAATTACCACTGACATTGTAAACTTGTAAATGTATATATTAACAATATGATCTAAAGAAGTGAGTATATTAACAGACACATCCTTAGTAGCCTGCTATAATTAATCAGAATATGTAACCATATTTGAGTGGCTCTTGCAGAGTCCGTAAGGTGATTAAAAAATAACCAAGCCATGATAGCCAATACAAATTTGACCGGAAAAGAAACACAATGTTTGTCCTAACAATGCATAATGATAGTGATATGATTAAGATGCAAAGCAGAATTAACTTAAAGATAATTGTCCCATTTTATAATTTTGGATAGGACAAGTTACTGTCAATCATACTGTAGATTACTAGCAGTTGAAGGGCTTTCTGAATTTCACTGTGAGTCACATATTGTGCATGTTCAACAAAAATTCAGAGTGAACTTACAAGTAAAATGTATTTACATGTATTTGTACATTCCAATTTAGAATGTCATAAAAACTTTCAAAGTTAAGATAAATGAATAATGGAGGAGATTGAGCATTCAGTGAGATATGAACTGGACCAGTGAAACAAGAAAGACCTTTAAATAATTCAATATTAGAACAGTTGAAAAACTCAGCAATTGTCACCTTTCTTAATACACTTTTTAAGAACCAGTAGAATTTTGCTCAGGCTCAATATTCTTATTTTTTCAGCAATTTGAGGCTCAAAATGTTCTTATTGTTCTTTAATGGCTGAAAATCAACTAAAATACCTTCATTTGCTTTTTTGTATGCTCTGTTTTTCTTGTGATTTGAGGTAGACAGTATCTTCAGTGTTTTGTTGTTGTGTTTTGTTTCAGAAAAGACAGTATATTGTCTTTAGTTACAATATACACGTATATTGTCAATATGCATGTATATTGTACAGTACAGTAGTTGTTACAGTCAAGTTTATTTGTGTTAAGTTAAGTGAGTGTGATTGCTTGCTTTGTCTCACCATTGTTATTAAAGTCGTTTTTCTTAACATTTTCATTTCAGCCTCAAATTGTTCTTGATGTTTTTAGATGATTTGAGCCTCACTGTTCTTATAAAATTTGTTCTTAATAAAAAAAATGTGGTAAGATGTTACTTTTGCAGATGGGTAAAGTATGATGCAAGATTAAATATATGGCATAAAATGTAACCATAAAATAAATTTACTGAGTATTATACTGTTATTCTTTTCAAACAAATTTGATAAACCATGTGGTAATCAGTACATTACAATCATTAAGTTTTAAGATTGTTATCAAACGTCTGTTTCAGATGCTCCTTTACACTTACATTTCGGGTCGTTATTGAAAAAGGGTGGCTTTGAAGCTCGAACAAAACCTCAGCCTGTCAAGACATATATTACACCAGAACGAAGGTAAAACTCGACCTACAACATTTAATGGTTTGTTGGGCATCATCATTTAGTAGTGTTTGCTTTCTACTACAGGGGTGAGTTTAAAAAATGCAGGTTCAAGTTGCAATAACCATAGGGATTTCTTTAGATCACACAAGCTGATTTTTTATCTGTGGACCATTTCTCATGAGATGTGGAAAACAGAAGACTTTTAAGACTAACAATGGATAGAACTTACATGTCTTTTCATTTGTTTGATTGTTTTAATCAGTGTTCTAGCCAGCTTAAAAAATGACGGGTACCCTAATTTGCATATCATTAATATTCATGATCAATGAACAAAAAATCCGCTGACCGATTGTTGTGGCTCAGGAATTTATTGTCTGAAAGCAATTAATTTTGAGGGATCATAATTGTTCAAATTTTGGTGAAAATAACTTGTGTAGAAACCTCAAAATATTGGGTTTTTTTACCTCAAATCTTTATTAATTCATTAAGACAATGTACAGGATCACAAAAAAAATGACAGGGCGCTGGAGGAAAACAACAGGGCACACAGAAAAGTGACAGGGCAATGCAGCCTGTTGTTTTGGCCTAGCTAGAACACTGGTAATCATCTTTTAAAAGTACTTTAAAAGTACATATACATTTCCAATTTTATTGCAATCATAAGTTCTATTATTATATTACAAAATGGGTTAAGAAGGAATTTCGTGAATATGGCATAACAAATTAAATGCTATTTTTAGGAATTGTGTCATCCTTGTGCAGATACCGTATTTATTCAAATTTATGTAAATTTACTTCTAAATAAATTATTACTGATTTGTGACACATCAGCATGCAGGTTTTTAAAAAATTGTCTTTAGCTTTAATACTTTACATTGTTTTTCTCACATATTCAGTCAGGCAGGCCAGGTAAAAATAAAACTCAGTGTGTGCAGATGGATAGATGAGTTGTACAAATAGGTCATATTTCACATACTGCAATGGAACAAAATTGAAAATTTGACTTTATTAATATTAACCTTTTGAATTTCAAATTAGTTGACCTCAATTGACTCCCTGTTTCCAAATTAATTTGGCTTGCACATAAACAAAGTGCAGTGATACTTTTATTTCAAATAATCTCTTTAAACTGGTCCAGTGATCCTACAAATACTTGAAACAATGTATTTCAACAAGTATTATTCCTTCAGTAAAATAATCAGGATGTTCAAAGTTTCGATAATTCAAATTTCCTGCCAATGTCCAATCCTGGTTCAGTGCAAAATTACTATGATTTTTATACATAATTTGGCTACAAGTTTCAAATAAAATGCCATCAGAAAAATGTGAGCTACTTCTAAAGGTAATTTATACACTCTTACAAGTTCTTGTGCCAGTCTTTGAAGCAATCATTTACTCGATATGCCATACAGCCTTTGCTCAGTGGTTTTTGTGCTCCTAAGATTATTGTTCCTGCAGACACAATTCTTAACCGTTATCTTGTTAAACCCAATTTCACATATGCCAAGGACATGTCAACTTTTGAGCCATTTGTTGAAACCCTGTAAAGTGACCATTCATTTTGCTCCTCTTGAAACGTAGAATCAGAAAATGTTAAGTGTTTCAGCAAATTCGGAGGTTTACAATTTTCATTAATTTTGGTAACTGTTGAGTTTTTAAAACAGCAGGAAAAGGGGGAGGGGATCACAATGTCCTGCCTTCCTTACAATTATGTCTTGTCTCCTGTACTTTTATAGCCCTATATATCCTGCCTCCCGCCCTTTCTGATGTTTCTCCTGCGTCTCTAAGTGAACAAGCTCTCCTGCTTCCCACCTTACTACTCTGGCTTCCTGCTTCTGCCCCCTGCCCCCCTCAAAGGAAAAGGGTTAATTAACCCTTTCTTTGTAAGATATGTAAAGTGCATATTTGGGATAACTTGGCACATAATTTGTGAATACGAAAAAAAACCCCACCTATTTGGGGCTCCACATGCAGTACGTTTCACACCAAACAAAGGTATCTCTCTTTTGATATTATCCATGTATGTATTAATAAAATTGACACTCATAAATTTCATTTTGTATTTTTGATGTGCATGGACAGACTGCACAGCATCAAGTGAAAGTAATTGGAATATTTGCCAATCAGCTCTCGGTATAACAATGTACCAATCAACATGTGTACTATATCACAAAACATATCACATGAAAAATAACACACAAGAATGGGACAAACTTTATTTTCTATTATGTTCAGTCTATTGACAACTGAAGTGCACCAATATTATGGGAACAACACAGTTTTTTTTAAAAAATTATACCATTATTCAAAGGAATTTCTTCATTATTAGAATTACACAGCAGCTTATTCATTTCCATACTGTCCATATTTATGCTGTGTCCTTCTCTTGCAGTTCCAAGAAACCTGCTCCAAGAGCAAACTCTCGAAAGAACAACATTGTGAAGCTCAAAGGAGCTGCAGCATCATTACTTACCTCAGCAAGTACGTTCTTGTGGTCTGATAGCCAGTTATAAATGTAGAACGTTTTGTGTTATTTCCATGTAGTGTTGCAGTGTCAGCCGGACCAATTTGCCATAAAATTGTGGTTGATTTACAGGGTAATTGTCGGTTTTACTGGTTCATCCCATTTAGCAGTACACATATGAAAATTTTGTTGAATCAAGAAAAACAACTTGCATTACTAATACTTTTGTTTTGAAAAGTGAAAGGTTTCTTATCTCATTACTACTGTTACAAAGAATTCCTTCTAACCTAGCCCAGTGGTTGATTTTAAGGACAACTTCTGGCTGTACATGGGACAACCAAGAGGTCACATCGCAGTATGTTTGCAGGATTGTCAATGAGAGGCGTGAGATCGCACTTGCACTCCTTATCACACGCCTAAAACAGCTTGAGGCGTGCTCCTAAAATATCAGGGTTTTTTTTCCGTCAGTGTAAAAATGGTGATTCATTCAGATTATTTCGCTGTAAACATTCTAGCGTTAAGACAGTGATGAGGATTTCAGAATATTTGTAAAAATGCAAGGAATTTGATGTTTCCCACGAGATATCAGTAGAAACATCGCGAGATTTGAAGCTCACTGGTGTGACATTACGGGTCATTGGGGTCAGTTGTTGTAGTTTACCAGCATGGCTAGTATAATTCGGAGCCACACAAGATAAACCTGGAAAATCCCATAAGTTTATAATAAAGTAGATATCAAATATTCAAATTAATACAAACAATAAAACCCTTGGAATAAAATTAGCATTGCTGATGCTTTGGATACAAGCACTTTATGTTGTTGAAACTATACACTGGAATGCGCTTCGAGGGACATACTTCTGCCGTCAACTCTACACTTAAAACTTTCAAAACTGACGCAACGACAAGTGCAAATCCCCTGCTGGTGCTAACAGCTAATAGATAAGATTACTCGCAGCTTCATCAACTTGCATACACAATCATATATGTGTCGATGTGTGACATATCCTCAGATGATTTAGTTCAAATCAAGAAATGCTTCTCGAGCTGTCAAATTTCAAGCAAATCAAAATGAAGCGTTCGCATGTGCGGTCTCGTATTGATGTTTTGCACTGCTGTGTTTTCGGTTTCTGATCATTCGAGATTTGATTCAATGTATATCAAACATAGTTTTCAACATAATTTGTCACTCTGACTCTTTGCTTGCATTTTACACATATATTCATGTCACGAACTGGAACAGAAAAAGGTGATACCAGATACAATTTACGAGCTTTATGTAAGAAAATGTGTTGAAAACATCTCTCGCTTGATCCTGTGCCTGCTTGTCGGCAATAATTATTGTCAACACTATTCCTAATCCCTCCGTACAATAATGCAACACAATGTGCGGTTGGAGGTCTGGAAGCACACACCCCTTGGAAACATTTATTTCCAGTTTACACAAACGGCAATAGCAATGGCAATAGGCAATAGCAGAACAGCCAAAAGGCCAATATTGCAAAAAAAGTATGATTCAGTTCGTTCCCAATTTTCATTGTGACAATGCCAGATACGAAAAACAGTAAAAACTCGCACTACAACTTGCAAGAAAACTGAAACATACTCCCCGACCTATGCAAGGTCACTACCCCCGGGGGATAGGGGCTGAAAGGGAACAATGTACACTGTACTGTGCAGCAGGTCTCT
>JANSTR010120191.1:0-11953 GCA_025434805.1 Antipathozoanthus remengesaui | reverse complement strand
CGAACCCACGACCTCCGGAACAGATCACCGTTGCTCTACCAACTGAGCTACAAGGCCAGCTGGGAGCAGGTCGTGGGGAATTAAGATGGTATAAAGCGGCAATGATTTTTTCTCTTTCTCCGTGTGGGCCCATTTCCTTATCTAGGGCTTTCGCTCAGAAGGAATTTATTGGTATATTCTTACAGCACTGTAATTTATCCACTAAACTACATTATCTGTTATAATGAAGGATTGAAGCAGCAGGTGTTTTGAGGAACTGTTAAAAGATGACAATTACTCATTTTCATCTGCCTAGGGCGAAACAAAAGCTCGAAGTGTCTTTATGTTTTATCCAGTACTCTTCTCTTGATGTTATACTCTGTCTTTCATTCGTGTGCAGTTTTGTGGCCTGTTGTTTACCAGTTGTGTTGAAATTGAACAAAAGTGTCTGTTAGAAAACAATTTTATCTGTTGGGTTTTTTTTCTGAACTTCATTACACCCATAATTCTATGGACGTCGATGCGCAATGTGTGCCAACTTTAAGCTCATTCGTCTTCTAGCTAGAATTCAAGGTCTTCTAGCTAGACTTCAAGGTCTTCTAGCTAGACTTCAAGAAATGAGCTGGAGAACTTCGACGAGTCAGAATTGAAGCTACGATTTTATGTGAACGCTCTTGACACTATATTATTGAAAAAGGAATGTTTGAGGATAGTAGAAGAGCAACCCAGATCGAAGAAAGACTAGCTACGGTAGCTGCAACAACTTTAGAACAGAATCACCGAGTCTGAAAGTTATATATATAAAACTTCTAAATGCAGAACTGTCAGTCCACTTGTTCATGCTTGCTCATATTTTATATAACATTCTGTATACATTACGTAAGACATTTCTCACGTCTTATTGCTGTTATTTCGGAAGGTTAATTTTCTAACTAGATTTTCTTTATTTGGGACAAAAAAGTTCGGACTCTATTATAAGACTTCCGAAAATTTCAGACTCTTCATTGAAACATACAAAATCAAAATTATTGGCACAAAACATGATAAGAGCTAAAACACAAGCAGTAGAAGCAACACTTTTACCCCCAAGGTCTTACAAGTACACAGATGAAAATATTGCAACATCAAATGTTTCAATTAGACAATGTTGCCATTAGTAGTTAAGTATGGGGCGCCGTTTTTGACATTATTGCGAACTATTTAGTGGAACGATGTGCTCTAAATATACATGCAGAACTTTTTATTCATCATGCTAAGTTTCTCAGCACCTTCCGAAACTACTCCTTTTATGCTAAACTTTTCATATCGTGCAGAAATTGCCATTTCTTGCTGAACTTTTTCAAATAATGCTGAACTTATTGCTGAATTTTTCATTTGATGCAGAACTTCATGCAAATCATGCGGAATCTTTCATTTAACAATTTGTTTTCACACTAAACTTTTCATATAATGCGGAATTCATGAGGAACTTTTTATTTCATGCGAAATATTTCATTTCATGCGGAACTTTTATTTCATATGGTATGATGCAGCTTTTAGGATTCATGGCAAATCAGTTAATTATATAGCCGGACGTTTCTGTCCGAAGCGGTAACGGTATGAGTGTTAAGGTAAGACTTCGGGGCGAAACCAATAGTTCAGCTCACATGTTCGAACAGTTTCACTTCGTCTTTGCTTGTATAGTTCTTCAGCATTGCGAACACAGGAGATCACCGGCGTATAACTGAACTGACTTTAACATGTGCATGGATGGAGGTGCATAAACTGAATCTGAAGTGCATTTCAACGTTTCAAAGTGTAGAATAGAATGAAAAATTTAGCATGAACTAAAAAGTTCCGCATGAAATGAAAAGTTCTGCATGAAATGAAAACTTTAGCATAAAATTAGTAGTTTCGGTAGGTGCTGAGAAAGTTAGAATGACGAATAAAACGTTCTGCATGTGTATTTATAGCACATCGTTTTATTAGATAGTTCGCAATAAAGTCCAAAGCGGCGCCCCATAGTAGTAGACTTTCCAGTGTCAGTGAGAGGCACCGAGTTGTCGCCATGCTCATTGTCATTTTCTTCCCTTCTCTCTACATGCGGTAAAAGACGTTTCTACTCTCGTCAGTCATAACAGAGATTTAGGTAGCTGCCATGCTCATGCAACCAAACCTGTGAATTAATCACAGACGAAGTTACCTGAGCACCTTTGAGTTGCACAGGAAAGAAATAACAAAAGCAGTTTCTCGTGCCCTCTTAAATAATAGCGTTTTATATTATTGTCTAGAAACACGCGTATTGCTGATTTATCCCTTTTAGAAAATAACCAAAGAAAAAAGTGGATTTACCCGTTTTGTCTTTCGACGTTGCTCGACCCTGCAAGCAATTTTGTTAGCCAAATGCCCCTCTACGGGTTCCTACCATGATGGTCGAATGCCCGGCCCCAAGTCTAACACGCCATACAAAAATACTTAATCCGACAATAAGCGTTATTCTAAAAAAACAAGAGTTTCAGCTCCTTTCAACTACATAATACAAACAAAACAAAAAACTCCTCTACTTTCATCGTCTTGTCTTTAACCAGGGCACCAAAGGCAACCGTCTTCGCCTGCTCGCATCATGTTTCATGAAAAGGGCTCTCTGTTTTTTTTCTCCTTGTGGGCCTACTTCCTGTAGATGGTTCCAACACATTTAAACCTCTACTTCTGACAGGCAACATTTCTGGACAAGGGTTTTCTAGGACGGGGCATCAGTGGAGTTTCTCTTGTAAATTGTAGGCGGATTCTATTATCTCGGACGGTGGCAAAGCTCGTACGGTTTTCTTTAATGGTTATAGGAGACGCTTTATATCAGTAACTATAATGACCTATGGGGGCAAAGGGCGTTCGCGTTTGGAATTTACTCGCACATGGTTATGAATGAAAGCTAACCCACGTAGGCCACACGATTTCTGCGACCAAAGTAAGGTGTTGAATTTATCTCTTTCTTTTTTATACTCTGTAATCGACCAACATAATTACTGATTTTTTAAGGAGAAAGAACGGGCACGTATTTTCTAAAAGCAAAAGCAGAATAATAATATCACTGTATGTTTAAAATACATTCAATCCGTGTCGAGCAGGAACCGACGAACAGAAATTCTAGTTCATTCTTGTCTTCCCCCAAGTCAGAGTGGTTATTTCATAATGGTTTATGAAGGCGCGTCAGTAACCTGCACACCACTAAGTCCCATTGCAACAAATCCTGTATTTGCTCTCACAACGACGGAAATAGTAAATAGTGTTGTTACTTTCATATTTATATCCTCGGAAAAAAAAGTTCTTACATATCCTTATATTTGCAAAACATTTTCCTTTCTTTCATTATTAGGTCAATCTTATAACGAAACTTTTGACTAGTTTTACAATTTAACGGATTCCAACAGAACCATAGAAATAACTACAACTATAACTGTAAAATATTATATTAGGTTTGCATTCCATATATTTTTTTGAACCAGTTTAGACTTTAGTTTTTAAACTTTCTTCTTTTTCTCACCCACGACAAAATGAGAAATTCTCCCTACTCATTAATCGGAAATAAATGAAAACCAGAAATGAGACTGATTTGACCGTTAACCCTTTCAGCCCCAGCCAGTTTATCAGCACACATCTTATCCTTACATTTTCTACACAGAATATGTTGTTGGTGATGAGAATAAAGCAATTGGTCATAGACATCAAACCATCTATCACAACCTGTTTATAAGGAAGCTATGGATACAGTTTAGGAGAATTTAGCAACACACCGATTGTCGTGTTTGGGGCTGAAAGGGTTAAATTTAGAAGGATAACACAAATAAACTATCACAACAAATTATATCAGTAACAAGCAATTAATTTCTATACCTTCGTTGCCTCCATCCACTGCTGTGCAGCATCAGTATCTATAAAATCTACAAATGCAATTCCTCGTGAAAACCCTGGAGAGGAAATAAAATGCATTTTTATTAGTAAAAAGATTTGTTCGTGCACAGTATTAACATTGATTTTACTGTAGCAGGGACAAAACTAATAATTTTGTTTTAGTGGACAGTTGGACTGCAAGTGTCCTGGTTTACTGGTCTACCCAAAATAATGATGTTTACTATACAAAGTGAAACTGCACTCTGAGCATGAACAAATTGACCTTAAGTAGGACACGGAAGTGTGTTAAACCTCATGCTCGTAGTTTGGCAACTCGATTTGGTTGGTTGATTTTGGAAGCTATTTGAATGTCCAATGTCAAATAGCTCACACAAAAGCACAGTCAGTTAATTTCCCAGAACAAGCTTGGTTTTGTTTCACAAAATTTTAATACAGGTCTGCCTAATGTTGTTACAATGAGAAATCTCACTTCGATCATTGAAGACACTAGTGCAAATACGATGTGACTTTTGATCAAGTTCCCAACTCTCCCTAAGTTATTCCTTTTTTTCTTTATAACCTTCGGGAGAATTTGACTTTTCATACAAAGTCACTTACATTGTTTTTGCACCAGACTCTTCAATTCTTGTCAGTAATTCTATAATTTATTGTGCTTATAAATGTTTACTTGACACTCAACACTAGTTTATGAAGAAGTTTACTACTGTAAACATACAAAAATAAGTTCATTAAATAAAGGCTTACTGATAAGGCAGTCTAAATACAAACCATTGGGCTTATAATACATGTATTTAAAGTGTCTTAACTGAGTGTATAATTTAAACTATAAGGGTAACATTTTTACTTTATATGTTACAGAAATGCAATGAAAATTGCAAGAAATTGAGACACACATACAATAATATTCTGTTATTTAAACTTGGAAAATTAGAATGAAAACAATTTAGAAAACCTGCCTATTTAAGTTTTCATTTTAAAATAAAATTATACTATGTTGTGCAGAAAGAATTATTAAAGATTATCATGAAACAGTCAACCTACCATCTTTATTACGAACCAACCGAACTTCTTTGAAGGGGAGATTTTTTTCATCCAATTCTTTGGTTATCTGAGTAAAAATAAAATGATGCACGCATTTGATAGGTGATTTGTAAGAAGTATTATTATATGGCTGGCTAAATTCGCACGCTCTGATTGGTCAGTTCCAGGTCCGTAACTTAAGGTACGGACCTCTACTACCTAGTTCCAGTCTCAAAGGACTGAAAAGTTCTAAGCCATATAATAAACATCTTATTAACCTCGTTTAACCTTCGCGCTTGGGTCATAAGTGGCAAAAACACTCAGGTCCGTAACTTACGGTACGGACCTCGCACTCGATTAATAAGAGGTATGACTACTAGAGAGTACACAACACATTTTGTATTTAATTTTATTCTGTAATACAAACAATAATTTAATAAACTCTTGAGAACAATCTAATGGTCTATGCCTTTGAACCACTGACATTTTTGTGAAGGCAAGCCTCTCATTGGGCAAAATAAAGTGGGATGTATGCAGAGGGTCGCATGCTTCAGCTGATTTAGACATAAAATGGACTCTTCAGAGGTGTCACAACATGTGTGTGAATCTCAATGAGAGACTTAATTACAGTAATTTTCAAGTTTCCAACACCTGCAAAAAGTGTTTGACAATTTCCAAACATTTTATTCTAAATCCCATAAGAGCACTAATTAATGGAAAATAATATATCATTTCAATTGAAATTGGTGTTAGTATAATTATAAGAATTATGCGGTATTGTTTTGGTGGACTGTGTTATACATGTACATGACTGTACAGTATTCCTTTAACATGTCATGAATCATATTTGATGCATGAAAATTGAAAAGGATGCACAACTTTCAACCCTCTTACATATGGCACATAACATTTGAAAAAACTTGCTCAAAAACAGACTTGTGTGACATACAGTCAAGTAAAACTGAGATAAGACTATGTTCCAGACAGACAAACCCATACTCCATTGTGACCTCTAAAGGGATCCTCATTACAAAATTAAAGTGACCCCCAATTTTGGAGACTGGAAATCCTAAGGGCACTTGATTTTCACAAGTAGTGGGAACAATATTATAGATCAACATGGTATTTCTCATTTCCACATCAGAGTTCCCACTCCAGTGTCCAACAACAACATGAAATACACAGCCATGCAGCTCGGCAAACCACTCACATCTTCTCTTGTTATCTCATCTGGCAGCCCATGGAGCAGGATGATGTTTGACGGCTCCTTTATCCTGTTGTCAGACTGTCGCCAATCTTCGTCATCTCCATCCCTGTACCGCCCATCACGTCCAGAATAACTATCCCTGTCATCCCAGTCACGACGGTCCACATCGCGATCTCTGTAGCGGTCCCCATACTGTCAATAAAAATACTTGGTGATTAGCAAACATGATGCATATAGAAAAAGGGTGAATATGCGCCTCTCGATAAAGGAATGAGTTGGATGATGGTTCTTTTGAAAATCTGTGTCTTGATCAATGTGACGAACAGACTTCGTAGATGCAAGTAATGACTTTGTAATTTACCATTTCCTTGAGTATCGCACTACCATTTGCTGAACTTGCCACCAGGTCTCAAAACTAACTATCATATTCATTTTGCTAATGAAATGAGCATGTACCTGTAGCAAATTGAACCTAACTGTTGTGGGAGAACATACATAGATCTTCCATACAACTACTGCTTTGATCAAACAATATTCTGCAAGCTAACATTGTCAAGATATTCACACATTATCCTTTTGTAGTCTAACAGTTTAAATAACCAATTGCAGACCCCAACAGCAAATTTGGTGTGGATGTTCACTCGACTAAATAATTGGTATGGTTATGATCACTGCACAAGAAAACAGACAATGCTTTTGACTATACAGTACAGCAAAACATGAATATGTGGCACACATAATTAAACTGGCGGCAATAATTGATGTATACTGTCTGGATTGGGGATGCAAATAATTTTCTTTCAATGCATTATTTTCTGTTTTAGTGCAAAGTAATTTTAAAATCATCCAAACAAAAACCAAGAGTATTTCAAGCCATTATTACTCTGGGTTTGTACACAATGTTCAGTACCGCAATTTTCATTTTCCATGATCCATATACTAAATTCCCAAAACTTTCCAGGTCTGAAAAATGAATTTGTAAAATTCTATATGACTTTTCCAGCTTTTCAATGACCAATATGACCCTGCTATAGTTATATAATAATATATGATGCCTTGTTCCACAGAAAATTTTTAGAAAACATTTTAGACTTGCATATTAAATGGTTTGACAACAGAGGCTCCAAATACCAGTCTGAATAGAGTGGTTTTGTGTGAATCTTTTACTGCACAGTGAATGAAAGTTGCATTTTCTCAAAAAAACATAGAACAATAAAAAACTAAATTGTAATGGTGTATCGTCACGCCAAGTAAAAATTGATAAGTTGTACTTTAAGATAAAACTTTTTGTGTATAAAAACGGCAAACGTTTTCAATCTTAAGATCATAAAATTGATAAGTTGTACTTTAAGATAAAACTTTTTGTGTATAAAAACAACAAACATTTTTGACCTGATGTTGATCTTAAGATTGAAAATGTTTGTCGTTTTTATACACAAAAAGTTTTATCTTAAAGTACAACTCAATTGTAATGATAACACAACAAATACTGTCTACAAACTCTTTCAGCAAACAAATCTCATTTCCAATCTCTCCTTTCTTGTACAAATTTCTAGATTTAGAAAGTTTTTGATTTTGAATTCTGTGTTTAAACTAAGTAAAGTAACTGTTAACTTTTAAATAATAAATTGTTTCTTGTCTGTGTTTACACCAAGGAGAAGTTGAATAATGACAAATGCTTCTGAAAGGGTTAGTGTAAAACAAATCAATCCAGCACTTCATCTCTGTATCGGTTCTCTCTGTAGTCCCGTCGACGGTCCCAGTCTCGCTCAAAATCATGATGATCCCAGTCCCAGTCGCGATCTCGGTCATATCGATCCCTGCCTCGATCACGATCTCTGTAATCAAACATATCTCTGTCCCTTTCATAGGATCGTCTTCGGTCACGGTCTCTATAATAATCACGGTCCCGATCTAATTCCCGGTCTCTATCTCTGTCCCTGTTACGATCTCTGTCCCTTCCCCTTTCTCTGTAATAATCTCTGTCTCGATCACCATTATCTCGATCATCACGAGACCTATAACTAGGACTTCTGCGGCGACTATCTCTATCACCATTATCAATTTGACCCTCTCTAAAACGACTTATTTCACGGCTTATGTCACGTTCAATTTTATCATCTTGAACTTCTCTTTCTTTGCCTCTCTTTCCAGTTTGTTCTTCTCTTTCTTTGTTATCATCAGAGATGGGTTTCATCTTCTCACTTCCAGCACTTGGTCGGCCATTCGCCTTGTCCCTATATTAGGTTGTAAACCAATGGTGAAGATTGTCAGTATGCTAAGATCAAACAGTTTGATACACGATTTTACTCACCCAGCTGTAGGCCAAAAGGGGGAAGTACAATCCCATCTAACTAAAATCGTGGCAACCGTTACACACAAATATGGGTTCCATTGTGAAGTTCCATTTCAAACATCTTGGAAGGTGACATCATTTCATACAGTATGTTCATAATCACAGGTGCAGATAACTCCTAAACCCTCTCTTTGTCGCCACTTACAGAAGTACATGTACATGTATCATTTTGGTTGCCTGTGATAAATCGACATTGTTTCTGTGTACTACAGTTGTACCAGTTTACAGTCTAAACAAATTGCCAAAACTGCCTTGGTCCATATTTTAAGACAGTAACTATAAGTTCGATTGATCATAACAATACTTTTGAGGTAGCCTGTTTGTAGATCACAGCATAGTGTAATGGCACAAACCTAAATGTTCAGAGAATCAGAGAATCAGACAATCTTTGGAATGAAGCCTTCCAGTTAATCTCCCTTCAAAGTAGGAAGTTTTTAGTCTTTATTTTCCTAATTTCTGGTGAATTTGCTTTTCTTTGCTTTAAAATCCAGAATCTAAGAATCTATTTGTTTATCATGTGAACACAAGTATTTTCTGATAGCAGTTTTCTAAAACACCCATAATTACCGGTACATGAGGCTATTTTTATTATTTTCCATCCACTTTTCCTAGAACAGAAACTTCACAGGGGTAAAAATTACCAAATTTGTTAAGGCTGAGTCAGATATGTTTGTGAAAACTTAAAAGAAATATAACTGACCCAACAATGGCTTCATTTCTAATTAATTATTAAATGAACTGACTGGGTCTACCCCTTCCTAATTCCAAACTTTTAATGGATCTTCATGTAAAAGAACAATTTCTCTTGAAAGGAAAACAGATTAAAGTCAATGTCATGTAGTGAGGATTCGGGTCTGCTCAACTATTGGTGATCATCCAAATTGCCAAAATAATTCTGTTATATCTAATTAGTCCTAATCCTACACAAAAGTCCCAATGCAAAAATGGAGGAGACAGGGATATATAAGATATCCATTTGCCCTAAACTATCTTGATTAACAGTTTAACAATGTGGCTCACAAACACTGAAAAATTCCTGCAGCACTGATTGCTAACAATACTTCTGCTGGCAGAACCAACTTTCTTACAGACAAGTTTAGGCTGTTATGGTACTTTGTGTACACAATGGAGCCTCTCATCTGATTCGTTAAGGTCTGAGTCAGCTTTATCTATAATCTATTGTTTGTTTTGTGTGCACCCGTATGCAAAGCAAAAGACAACTTCAGTTAGCCAGAATCTCTGAGCCCCCTGTCATTGTGATTCCACCTCAGTATCTAATGCAAAACCCAGTTGTTACAGTATTCTTAGGAGCAAATACACCAGTTACTGAATCACTACCCCTCCCAACCCCAGAATAGTGGGAAAATGCTGGCAAATAGTGTGAAGATTTTCATCTTCTTACACTATTAACCCTTCTCCTGCTAAATTCTCATATAGGCCATACTTCATGAAAATTGTGAACCTCTGAATCTGTTGAAGCAGTTACCATTTCCTGATTTTACCCTTTCAAGACGAGCAAAATAAATGGTCACAATATAAGGTTTCAACAAATGGTTCAAAAGTTGCAATACCCTTGATTTATGTGAAAATGGATTTAGCATGACAAGGGTTAAGTAACTTCATAACTTCTAACTGGGCATGAGCCCCACTAATTGGTACCACTCCAAGGTGTTTGGAGAACTTACAGTACAGATCCTCAAGGGCCAACAGTTTAATGTCCTTATCTGAGAAGATGCGAAGGTCTAACCATTTGCAGATGTTAGGGCAAAGGCAGCACCTTCTCCTCAATTATTTTAAGACCCTGAGTGTTGGTCCGGCCGGGAATTGAACCCGAGCCTCCCACATGGCAGACTGGCACCTTACCAACTGTGCTAACCAGACATGCAGCTGTCCTATTGAACTGGATGCATTTGGCTGCTCCTGCCTTCTTAACCAGGAACATGAAAAATCAAAGTCCCCACCTATTCCTGGGTAGGGGGGGGGGGGAGAGGTGTGATTCATATTGACTGGTGCATGCATGAGTGTTTAAAACTGTGCATACATGTATACAACCCTTTGTTAAATATTTATCTATAGTATGATAAATATGTATCTATTTATCTATGAAAGGGATCAATTTAGCAGAAAATGCAGTTCTAAGCGTTTTCAGTTTTATCTTTCAACTGCCAAAAGGTATAAACTTTATATGGAAAATCACCAATCAATGACGATGTTCATATGTTAAATCATTTCAACATGAATTACTTGGCAAAAAGTACGAAAGCAGAAACCTTTCAGCAATGTCGTCAGTCTTTGGCTCGTCCATTTCTGGCTCTCTTCATTCAGATGGAACCAGATGAGAAACTGCCACGCAAAACTCTTTGACTTTGGCCTGACGATGAGGATCGAAGTTTCACACTTCAGGTAAAGTGATCACAGATGACAAACCTGATCGATCTGTGATGTCTGTAACTCTGTTGCAGTGATCACGCACTGAAGCTACAAACGAAAACAAAAGACAAGTTTTTCAGTTTAATAGTCTCGGACCACGCTACTTGAATATAGAAGGGTTGCCTTTGGAATATGAGGATAACGTTACACTCCGAGATTCAAGATTGTTGTTGCATTTGCGATTCGAAAAGCCTTGATCAAAATTCAACATGGCGGCGCCGAGAAGTTGATACAGTACATGTAGTCGTCGCGGGAATACAGATGGTTTGTCCTCTCTATGCAATAAACCTGCAAAGGAATAGACATGCTCACGTACATAATTAATCTTATCCTATTACTCACAAACCTCAGTTTATACTGGATTAACTTCCAACAAGATAAACCCACAACACAACTCTCTCATGCAGTCTTCTTCCCGCATGAGGTCGCGATCGCGCGAATCAGACAGGGGTAACGATCAAGGCGCGGTCTCTCAGCGTTGTGATTACGCATGCGTCGAAAGCATTTCCAATATGGCGGACGAAGGAGAAGAGAATGACAAGAATGAAACTTTGACGGTATGCTATTCGAATTACTGATAATTGTTCGTTAAATTACGTTTACAATAACCTTAGCTAGTTTGTGACAAAGTTTATTAATTGTTTGAGGAGTAGATCGTTGATATTTTAAAAAGATTTGGGAAAAAGCATATATTGGTGATATTATCATATATCAATTATCAGTTATATGCTTGTATCGTTTTAGGTCAGGGTATTCGGAGTGATGCGGCTCATTTTCATTACTCAGTATTTTCTGAAAATTGTAATTTTAGCCATTACCACCGTTTTCATTGCTACGCGACCACTGGGGGTTTTCATCAGGCGGGATTTGGTTTTTGGCTGCCGTCAATCATGCATACTATTATCCATCGATACGTTGCTCGCCTTCTAGCATCGCTTTCTTTGGCTATAGTGTTGAGCTGCAAAAGTCGTGAAAAAAACGAATTCGAGTTATATTTGTAGCTGTAACTATTGTACACGTGGGTGATTGTATTGGAAACACTCAATATCAAAACATAATTCGATCACCAGTCG